>PVJN01025178.1:0-23801 GCA_004026805.1 Lasiurus borealis | reverse complement strand
AAACACTGGGCTTTTCTTGTTGCTCTCTTTCTAGCTCTTTGAGTTGTAGGTTTAGGTGGTTTATTACCATTGTTTCCTGTTTTTTTTTTTGTAGTAGGCTTGTAGGTCTATGAACTTCCCTCTCAAGACTGCTTTCACTGTGTCCCATAAATTTTGTATTGTTGTGTTGTCATTGTAATTTGTTGCCATGATGTTTTTTATTTCTTCCTTGATCTCTCTGGTTACCCAGTCGTTGTTTAATAGCATGTTCTTTAGTCTCCATGTGTTTGATTTCTTTCTATTGTTTTTGCTATAGGTGATTTCCAGTTTTATGTCACTGTGGTCTGAGATAATGCTTGATATAATTTCTATCTTCTTGAATTTGAAGAGACTTTTCTTATGACCCAACATATGATCTATCTTTGGAAATGACCCATGTGCCCTGGAGAAGAATATATATTCCATAGCTTTGGGATGAAATGTTCTGAAGATGTCAATTAATTTTATGTGGTCTAGTGAGTCATTTACGATTGATATTTCTTTGCTGATTTTTTGTTTGGAGGATTTGTCCAGTGGTGACAGTGGGGTATTAAAGTCTCCTACTATGATTGTATTGCTGTCAATCTCTTTCTGGATATCCTCCAGGAGATTTTTTATGTATGTAGGTGCTCCCGTATTGGGTGTGTATATGTTTCCCTGAGTAATTACTTCTTGTTGGATTGTTCCCTTTAGTGTTATAAAGTGTCCTTCATTATCTGTTGTTATGACCCTCACTTTGAGATCTAATTTGTCAGATATAAGTATTGCAACTCCAGCTTTCCTTTTATTTCCTTTTGCCTAAAAAACTGCCTTCCCTCCCTTCACCCTCAGTCTGTGTGCATATATTTTTCTGAGGTGAGTTTTTGTAGATGGCAGATTTATGGGTCATGTTTTCTTATCCAATCTGTTACCCTATGTCTTTTGATTGGAGCTTTTAATCCATTTACATTTAAAGTTATTATTAATAGGTACTTATTTGTCGCTATTATTATTTTTTACCCACAAGTTCCTTCTTCGCTTCCTATTTTTTTTTTTTACAGCAGACCCTTTAACATTTCTTGCATTGCTGGTTTGGAGGTAATAAATTCCCTTAGTCCTTTTTTGTCTGTGAAGCTCCTGATTTCA
This sequence comes from Lasiurus borealis, assembly GCA_004026805.1. Taxonomy (NCBI): domain Eukaryota; kingdom Metazoa; phylum Chordata; class Mammalia; order Chiroptera; family Vespertilionidae; genus Lasiurus; species Lasiurus borealis. Next base: position 22,658 of record PVJN01025178.1, on the reverse strand, counting down.
CCTTCCGTTTTGATTGATAATCTTGCTTGGTACATTATTCTTGGATTCTGACCCTTCCTTTGCATGACTTTGTATATTTCATTGCATTTCCTTCTGGCCTGATGAGTTTCTATTGAGAAATCAGTTGCTAGTCTGATGGGGGTTCCTTTGTAGGTAACTTCCTCTTTCTCTCTGGCTGCTTTTAAGATTCGTACTATGTCGCTGGTGTTTGCCAATTTAATTATAATTTGCCTTGGTGTCGGTCTTTTAGGTTTCATTTTGCTTGGGACTCTTTGAGCTTCTTGGATTTGTGTTTTTTCCTTCATATATCAGGGAAGTTTTCTGTCATTATTTCTTCAAACAGGTTTTCTATTCCTTGCTCAGTTTCCACTCTTTCTGAAACCCTGATTTTACAGATGTTTTTTTGTTTTGTGTTATCCCAAAGTTCTTTTAGGCTCTCTTCTTGTTTTTTAATTTTTTTCTAGAAGCTGTTATACATGGGTATTTTTTCCTACCTTTTCTTTTAGCTCATTGATGCACTCCTTTTACTCCTAGTCTACTTTTGATGCTTTTTATTGAATTCTTTACAGAAGTGATGTCATTTTTTCATTTCTTCTTGATTATTCTTCATTTCCTCTTGGTTCTTACTCATATTGTTGAATATATCTTCCATTCTTTTCAGCCACCTTATGACCAATTCTCTGAACTATTTCTCTGGCAGGTTGTTTGCTTCTATTTCGTTTACTTCCTTTTCTGGTGATGCCTGCTTTTTTTTCATATGTGGGTTGTTTTTTCATCTGCCCATGGTCTTTCTTCTCTGGGTGTCTGGTTATGTAGTTCTTTCTTCTGTGTTGAATTAAAGGCACAGAATAAAACATGACCAGGTACAAAACACATGGCACTGAACAGAAATGTATTCACAATGTTATTAACCACAAATAAGGTGACAACCAGTGAGAGACAAATTAGGTGTAAGTATAGAAAGAATAAAGGAGAAAGGTGGAAAAAAGAAAAGAAAAAAGTGTCAAAATGAAATTGGGAGAAGGGAGAAAAAAGAGACAAAAGGAATAGAAGAATAAGAATAAGAATAAGAATAAGAAGAAGAAGAAGAAGAAGAAGAAGAAGAAGAAGAAGAAGAAGGAGTAGGAGAAGGAGGAGGAAGAGGAATAGAGAAAGAAACAAAAGTTAGAGAGAAAAAGGAGAATAAGTAAAAAAAACCTAATATATATATATATATATATATATATATATATATATATATATATATATAGAGAGAGAGAGAGAGAGAGAGAGAGAGAGAGAGAGAGAGAGAGAGAACTCCAATAGAACAGCCACTAATCCCCCAAAATGCCAGCAAGAAGTACTTGGAGAGTAATTCAAACTAAAAATAACCACCAATATCAAGGGATGCGAGGGAAAACAGAGGTGAAAATCAAACAAAAACAAAGCAAACAAAATGCAAAATAAAACAAGTAGAATAAGCAAAAATAATCTTGCAAAACAGTATAAAAATCGATATAATCAATGTTCAAACAAACAACTACAAAAGGACATAGAGAAAAAAAATTTGGATAGTGAAGACAGAGAAGAGAGAGGTGTGTATGGACTTGAAGTAAGAGATTAGAAATCAGATATATAAGTGGGATGAAGTTTTAACCAGGTAAAAAAAAAGAATAGGGAAAATCTAAAGTCAGAAAACGGTAAGAGAAAAAGACAACAAAATGGGAAAAGTTAGGAAGAGAGTGTTGGCATAAAGGTAGAGTTGAGATAGGGTAAAATGATGCTAAAGGAAAAATGAAAATAGAATGTAGAACTCTAATCCCAAAGTAAAATAAAGAGAATATAAAATGACACCTCTTTGTTTCAAAAAGTTAAAATAGTAGTAGTAAAAATACTGGTTGAAAATAAAAATGTAATAATTAAAAAGGTAAAATCAATTGAGGAAAAAAGAAAAAAAATAGTTTTTTGATTAAAAGATGGAAAAAAATAATAAAAATTAAAAAATAGAATGGGCAGTAGAGATCATTCACTTCCTCTCTTGTTCTGTTTGGCATGCCTGTTTCCCAATCAGGATGATATTGCAATTCCCTGTGTTCTACTTCTGCTCAGTGCTAAAAGCCAGTCCTGGTTTTTAAGCAGGGGGTGTGTCTTAATCACTTTATTCTTTTGTGATTATGTGAGAGTCAATTTGTGAGTCATCCCCTGTTGGCAGTATTTCAGAATTGAGCTCTGAGACTATAGGTCCTCTCTAGCCTGTACTTACATCCTACTTTCTCTGTGGTACTTAATACCGGTTTGTGGGAATGGGTTGTCCCAGAGCTGATCCCCTGATGGCTATTCTGAGCTGTGATCCCCAGGTTCCAGAAAAACAACTTTCCCCTGCAGTCTCTTAGGATGTCCCCAATTGGGTGATCCTTGTATTGGGCTTAGCAATCAGAAGCCAGGGTCTGAAGAGGAAAGATTGCAGTCTGTGCTCTCCCCATTTCCCACTTCTGTTCAAGCAGTTGGGACACTGTAATAACTTCCAGGCTGTCCTTGTGCCTCAGATCAAAATGGGTTGCTTTCTAGAGCTCGCTTCTATTTACAGCTCTGTGGGCCCCCTTCCACATTCAGGGATCACACCCTGCCCCACATCCACGGATTTCTGTAGGTGCAGCTTTCCCCCTGTCCAGTTCCCACAGTGTGTGCATCTCTCTGTTCTGCAGGATCAGAGACCTCACCTTATCCCAGGCAAAATGTGACCTTTCCATGTGTCATATGGAGCTCCTCCGGATTTGATTGCTTGCTCTGAATGGGGAGCGGTGTTCTGGGTCCCCCAGCTTTTCGGTGGGTTCCGCAGCTGTAGCTTTTCAGGTTGCTGTAAACATCCACTTTTCCCTGCAAGATGGCAAGGTCTCTGCGTTCATGCTGGTGGCTCCAGGGGAATAAACCCCATGGCAGTGGGGCTGCCTGGTCAGAGGAGCCCTATCCAGCAGTCCTCCACCTTCTCCTGAAGGACAACTGTCCCTTAACTTGCCAACAAACACTCCCATTGTGACCCTCAGCTGTTCTCTCTGTCTGCTCAGGGACAAGGCTCTGGACATGTCCGTCTATTCTGCCACTGTTTTTTTTTTATTATTTTTTCAAGGCTTTTTTTTTTTTTAAATCAGAGTGTGGGCATGCTCAAATTTGTTTCAGAATGATTACTTTGGCTGAAACTGGAGAGTATATTCTGAGGGAGGAAGGTGGCAATAAGTGTGTAGCAGAGACTAGAGACATGGAGAGTACTCAAGAAGATATTTCAGCACACCTTACTAGAGAGAATACTGATCTCAACTTGGGTAGAGGCCGTGAGAATTAAAAAAAAAAACAAAAAAAAACTAAGCCACAAGAGAGTCTTATCAGGACTTTGTAACTGATTGCATATGGGGGTCTGAGAGAGAAAATAATCAAAAGTGAATTCCGGATTTCAAAATTAATCAAGGAAACATAACTTGAAAAGTAAGTTGAAAGGGTTAATGAATTCTGTTTATAACAGGTTGTGGTACATTTTGTTCAATATACAGGTCTTTAGATATGCCTATGAACACAATATTTAGGTGCAAAGTGGAAAAAGGGGGATACATCTATTCCCAGAGAAAGTACAGAGTGAGAAGAGAAGAAGGCTGAAAAACCCTAAAGGAGGTAAATACTTAGAAGCCAGGAAAAGAGGAGTCAGGAGAAACTGAAACTGAGCTGACCGAGTACAGGAGTGGTCCCTCTTTTTACTAGATTTTAATGAAATAAGTGTTTAGTCATACCCCACATCCTTGAATACTATCATAGTATATCCACTAAGGACATAAACACTCAAATGGCAATATCAGCCAAATGTACATTCTTAATATTAACCGGGCCAGAAAATAACCTTTTCTATTGCCCATCTTTACCTACGCTCAATTACCTAACATAACTCACTAAGTAAACTTATAAAATATTTATCAGACCCCTGGCCTGTGGCTCAGTTGATTAGAGCATTGTCCCCAGACACTAAAAGTTTGTGGATTTCATTTCAAGTCAGGGCACGGATTGGAGGCAACAGATCAATGTTTCTCCCTTTTCTCCCTCCCCCCTCCATCTCTCTCCGCCTTCTTTCTCTAAAAATTATTAAAGAAACATATCCTCAGGTGAGATTTTTTTTAAGTTAATCAGAGAAAAACAGAATAATACAAATAACAGGATATGCCCAACACTTTTCATTTCTCCATACAATTGATCATTATAGAGTCCAAATGATTTCCAATCTTTAAAAAATATATTATTAATTTCAGAGAGAAAGAAGAGGGGGGGGGGAGAGAAACATCAATGATGAGAGAGAATCATTGATTGGCTGCCTCCTGCACACCCCTTACTGAAGACAGAGCCCACAACCAGAGCATGTGCCCTTGACCTGAATCGAACCTGGATTCCTTCAGTCCAGAGACCAATGCTCTATCCACTGAGCCAAACCTGCTAGAGTTCCAATCTTGTTGTTCCAGAGATAAATTAAACTTCTCACAAAGTGCATCTCTATTCCCTTCCTCCCATAGTGTGAGAAAAGTGTACAAAGCGTCTCCCTCATCATATTTTTTTATTTTGTTATTCTACTCAGCCCTCGAGGAAGAATGCCTGGTTAGAACCTGTGTCATTTATCTCTTTAGCAACTGCTGCAACAGTTGCAAAGCAGAATAACTTTTTCTGAAAACTGATGGAACTCCTTCAGTAGCTTCCATGCTGTGGGAAAAAAGGTATTCTCATAATGCATTGTTTTGGGGAATGGAAAATAATTCAGTACCTATAGAGGTGAGTTTAGTAACAGCTATCAAAATTAAAAACATTTTGCCTACTGAAACAGGAATCCTATTTTAGGAAATATATTCTATAGATTAGAGGCCCAATAGATGAAAGGGGCTTGGCCCTTGCAGCCCCTCGCAGCTTTGGCCAGCCCTTGCATCCCCAGTTTTGTCTGGAAGGTTGTCCGGACAGTCATTCTGCACTTCAATATAATTAGCATTTTAGCTCCTTATTATATAGGATACACCTACACAAGTAAGAAATGCTCTCTGTATGATGCTCTACTGGAAATAGATTTGTACTAACCAGATACTGCAAAGAATTATGTCCATCTGTAGGTGTGGTACAGCACATAAAAGAATATTATTCACGTTAAAGAGGGAAGATTTCTTTGTATTGATTCTAAATTATTCCCATTACTTATTAAATGGAAAAAATGACCAAAACACATCTTATACTATACAGATACTACATTTTGTTTAAGAAATGGTATAAATAAGAATACATATTTAAGCCGAAACCAGTGTGGCTCAGTAGATAGAGCATCACCCTGCAGACCGAAGGGTCCCAGGTTCGATTCTGGTCAAGGGCATGTATCTTGGTTGCGGGCATATCCCCAGTGGGAGGCGTGCAGGAGGCGGCTGATCGATGTCTCTCTCTCATCGATGTTTCTGACTCTCTATCCCTCTTCCTTCCTCTCTGTAAAAAAATCAATAAAATATATTAAAAAAGAATACATATTTAAATTTTAATATATTTGCATAAAGGATCATTCAATTAATTTTAGAATAGAAATGTGTGTATCTATAGGGGCTGCAGGTGAAGTAGGGAAGGGATAGATAGGAATAGATTGAAAGTGAGATTTCTTACTATTCCCTGATATATAAGTTTGTTCTTTGAAGCATATAAATGAATAACCAATTCAGAAGAACATATTTAAATGAAAAAAATTCACTATTATAGGTATGTGATGATAAGCTTCTTCCAAATTTATTTCATGTAGTTAATATAACCCTAATACCAACACCTCATAAAGATAGTCTAAAAGAAAAAAGGCAGAACTCTAAGACTTCTAAAAACAAATGCAAAAATTATAAACAAAATGTTAAAAACTAGAGCTACTAGTGCATCAAAGAATATATCATGACCAAGTACAATTTGTTTATTAAATGCAAAAACTAATCAACTTTAGGAAAATCCATAAACAAACTAAAAGACAAAAACGAGATTAACAAAGGCAAAGGCATTTGAAAAATTTAGCATACATTTCTCATTAAAAACAAAAACTGGAAGTAAAATATTAATGTCATGAAACTAAATGATAAAGACTATCTACCAAACTTCAACAGGAAATAATTTGTAAATATGAGTAAAGGATATATGGGCATGACTTATACTATTCTTGAAAACTTACTAAAAGTTTTAAATTATATCAAAATAAAGTATTCAAGAAAAATTAAATTAAAAAATTGATGAGTTCAATTCTACCAAGTCTCCAGAAAATATATCATTATTTAATAATTAAGAAGCACTAGTCTCAACTCAAGGGAAGGAAATATCTAATATTATATGCTGGCATAATTGGTTATCCATATGAAAGTAAAGAGTATTGTATCCCAGCGTTATACCATAATCAAAAATGAATTCCAGGTGGATCAGAGATCTTTAAAAAAAGCCAGGAAAGAACTTGGAGGTAGAGAAGGTCGTATTAAATAATCAAACACTTAAAAGCTATGAGATAGGGTAATCATTTTAGGTGTGCAAAGAGTGAAGATTTTTTTTTATGATAAAATATAACAGATCAGCTTAACAGACAAACAGAACTTGAGGACATATTTTAACATAAATCACACCTCTAATATATAAAAAGCTCCTATAAATTGAAAAGTAAAATGGCAAATAATTCACTATAAAATGTGCTACAGATAAAAACAGACATTCCATGGGAGACAAAATTTAAATGACCAACAAATTTGTAAAATTATACTTAAAATCTCAAGCATTCAATTAAACATGCATTATTCTGGAAAACAGGATACATCTATACTCATAAAACTAGCAAACCAACAATACAAACAACTAAAATTATGGAGGCATGGAGAGAATGCAGAGAAAAGGTTCTTCATGGAAGGGGACCTGGTGATGAAACTGTAAATTGCTAAGACTTTAAGAAATAAAAACACATGTAGATTTTCCAATTCTGTACATCTATTATAAAGAAATAAGAACAACAGTGCATAAGAATATGTGTAAAAGAGTTTCTACTAGCCCATTGTTTGTTGTAGCCAAAACTTTCAATTCCCATCACCAGGAGATGCTTGAATAAATTGTGACATGAGAAGTGTAGCGTCTGCATCATGGCTACATAAGACCTCCCTTGTTCAATCACTTCACCACCCCATGCCCATTCCTTTTAACACCTAAGATTCGGCATCCATCCACAAACAAACGTGCCTATGTGGGAGTTGTGGGATCTAGCACCATACTAGTATATCAAGGGGCACAGGAGGAGTCCCATCAATCTATGTTTCAGGTAAAAGGCAAGCAAACTTCAGTGTGGCTGCAGAACCAGCAGAAACTGATAAACTGGTCCCAACCCCTCTTGGCTGCCATAGAGGTAAACTTGGGTAGCACTAACTTGGGCAGACACCCACAGATGAGAGAAACCTCATAGAGGTTCAGGCTTCTCAAGGCAAGATTCCAACCCTTTGTTGAAGAAAAAAAAATTATGAGTTTGGACACTGTCAAGGACCTAGTTGAGAAGCCCATTTCTTTCCAGCAGCCCTCAGAGTATTAAGGCAGTACCTCCAAGACTGAGAGGGAAGAAGGAGATCAGGAAAGAGGCAAATGATATCAGAGGGTAGCAAAGGGATGTGGATCCTGCTGACTGCATTTAATACTACAGCAAGAAGCCTGCCCAGAGGCGTCTGGGGAAAACCTCACCCCAGGACTGCCTCACCTGACCCCTGGGCACACCCAGTGCCCCAAGTGTTAAACCCACACCTCCCACCACTGCAGCCATTGACTTGTACATGATTCTGAGTGCCGTGGCCAGGGTAAGCTCTATTTTATTGATAATATGAAGAAATGAAAACTGATTTCATGGCATTTATGAAACTTTTTCCTGAATTTTTGCTTTAATAAGATAATGACAAAGATCATCAATGGACAGGTTTTCAATGCAAGATATTATGAAAGTAACCATATTTAAAATAAGATTAAAATATTGATTCAGAATTAGGCAAATGCCATGAACAGCTGTTCACATATATATCCTGCTCCCTTGAAGTCCATATAAAACCACAAGAAACTAAATTCTGCCACTAACCTGAATTAGCCCAGAAGAGAATTCCCAGTCTCAAATGAAATTGCATGCACCTTGATATAGCTTGACTTAGTCCTGTAAATCAGTTTGAAGGAATTTTTTGGGGGGATGGGAAGTTGGGGGAAATAGTAGACTTGCAACTAATTTTCCATCAACACATGGAATACAGATTGAAGAAATGCATTATGTATATTATCCTAGCTATTTAGCTCACTGAAATAAAAAGAAAGAATAAAATGGCAGGGCGGAGTACTAGTAGTACACTCTAATATCTGGGAAGAGCTCAAGTCTACATTACTCCTTGTTTGTAGCACATCTAGAGACTGAATATCTAGGTCAATCATCTATATAATTTGCCTAAATGCTTTAGTTACTAGGGTACAAAAATACCCCAACACTGGTCCCATACCAGCAAAGGTATAGATAAATCAGATGATTTCTCAAAATAAAAGAGCTTTCAATAAATTTACAATCTAAAAACCTATAATTTCCCGTAATTTGTAATATCTGAATCCAAGACTATTATAGTCTCGGCACTTTTTTACTCTTATTAGACACAAACAAAATGATCAGTTAATGATATTTGAGGAAAAAGAGCAGACCAAAAATAACTTCATGGGTGTTCAGCTTTTGGGGGTGGTGCTGGGGGATGTGGGAGGGTGTACAGCTTTTAAGGGAACTGATATAGCCTAGATATGTTGACCCTACCTTTCTCCAAGATTTTTTCCATGTGGCAATAGAAACACACAGGATATTTGAGGCAGTGTGATTCACAATAACTGGTTTATTTACGCTAGCTATCTTCATACTAGCTAGATCAAGCATGTCAAACATACTTGAGCTACATGAATATCAGACAAACATCATACTCAAAGACACTCTTGATCAAGAAAACTCAGTATGTGGTCACAAAAATGAAAAAAAAATCTAGTATCCTACTTCTTATGTGTCTTCATATATTTTGCTGACCAAGAAATTATGTTAAGTCTAAAAATGTATTACATTTTATTTCTAGGAATAAAACACACACAATATTTTAAAGTCTTTATAAACTCTAACCCAATGGATGGCACAATTCCAAAATATTACATTTTTGTTCTGAAGAGTATTACTCTCATTTATTGTATGTGTCATTCTATAGTATCTCTTTACAAAAAGAAGCTCACCTTGGCACTTCCCCACATCTTTCTCTCTATAAGTTAAAATTATTACCTTTTAATATATTAATTAATAATCCATATGTATTCACCATTGGTGTAAACTTCTTCATTGACAAAATAGTTGAATATAGAAGTTGCATAAACTGGATCGATCAATATATAGCATTTTTATAGACAATATTGGGAATTATTGTGTGCATAACAAGCATCTTTTAGCATGCTTTATATTACCTGTACATTTTCAGTATCATAATAGATTTATTTTTTAATGGCCTCAGTAGTTGCAATTGATTGCAACTGTTGCTTATTTTCTTTTTTCAGTGCTCGATTATCACTGTCTAGTGAGAGACTTCTTCAAGCAAGGTCTCTTTCTTTTCTTTCTTTATTTTCTTAATCCTCACCCAAGGATATATTTCCATTGATTTTTAAGGAGAGTAGAAGAGAGAGAGAAAGACTGAAAGATCACTGTGAGAGAAATACATTGATTAATTGCCTCCTGGACCAGGAGCCTGGACTAGGGTCTGGGGCTGGGAGGAGCCTGCAACCCTTGTACATGTCCTTGACCAGAATAGAACCCAGGAACATTCAGTCTACAGGCCAACACTCTATCCACTGAGCCAAAACAGCCAGGGCAAGCAGGCCTCTTTCTTAATGTTCAATATATCACTCTGTCTGGTGAAAGCCTTCTTTGGGTCTCTCTGCTCCTTGCATCTCCAGTCAGCATTCTCACTTTCTGTAAATGGCATTATGTTCCAGGCTCATCTTGCTTTCTCCTGCTCCAAGATTTGGTGCCAGCTGTCATCCAAGAAGCCCTTGTTGCTTTTAATGGAGAATAGTTTAAGGAGCCAAAATCTGGCAGTAGGGTACAGCACAGATTTTCTGCAATGCTACTGATAATGGGTAAGATGATTTTAGATCCCATTTAGGCTATTGCAGTGACAGAGCAAGAGACTTCCAGGGCAAGAGCACATATTTCCAATTTATCTCTACTCTTTATAAATCTATTTTTACCCATCATGGATGCCATATCATGCTATTTATTATCATACCCAACTCATGCATTCAGGTTTCATTGTTGACAGATGTCCAAAAGCTTTCATTTTCTTTTTCTTCTTTTTGGCTCTTCAACCACGGATCCTGGAATTTGCTCCAAATTGTATAAGTCAAAATGCTCCTGTCAGAAAAATCTATACAATATTTACTTGTAAATGAAAATAAATGCAAGTCTTCCTCCAGATAGCATTGTCAGGTTCAGCAAATAAAAATGCATGCAATATTTGATACATGTTTATGCTAAAACAAACTCATTTTTCAGAAATTCAAATTTAACTGGACTTCCTGTATTTAACTGGAAATCTTACTTCCAAGGGAAGAGTAAGAAATCTAAAAGCATATGTCATTGAGGATTACAGCTAAAGCTCTCTAACACTCTTTAGTATATATGAATTAAAAGGAAAACTTGAAACTTCTTGCCTTCAAGGATCTTTAAAAAATCTTCCTAATTCTAACACAGAGAAGACTGATAGTTGCCAGAGGGGAGGAGGGTTGGGATGTTGGTTGAAAAAGGTGAAAGGATTGAGAAGTTCAAATTAGTAATTAAAAAATAGTCATGGGGATGTAAAGTACAGCATAGAGAATATAACCAATAATATTTTAATAACTATGTACAGTGCCAAGTGGGTACTTGAAATATTGAGTGGAACACTTTGTACAATATATGATTGTCAAAGCACTATGCTGTACACCTGAAACCAATACAAAATAGTATTGAAAATAAACTGCAATTGAAAAATAAAATTTAAGACAAATAAATTTTATGATTAAATTCCTAATTTTCATTTTAATGTGCCAAATGCAGAACACAGGTCCGCCCCCATCATGACTATTTTATTAGTGGCATTTTATTCTAATTGTTGCCCCCACAGATAATTTTTAGAAGTAAACATGGATATTTCAGTAACTTTTGGAAATATATAAACTTGATCCATTACCAGAGTGCATCATTATCTTAAAATCCTGAAAAGCAACCTAAAACATCAGAAAAGCCAATGATTCATACCAAGATTCAGTAGGAAAAATGTTTTCACTATGACAACATTTAAACTTCCAAAGCAGTAAGTTTCTGTTGATTAATTTTTATGTTTTTGTAAGTTTTCAGAACATTGATGTCTTAAAATGCACAAACTGCATCACAGTATATTCTATTTATTACATTCACCTTACATTGAGTACTTTCTAAAAACCACACAAATGCAGTCATTTTATGTATATCAAAATATTTTGTGCTGTATTCAATAAACATGAGAGATTCAGAAAGTTATTGAAAACACTTAGTGCAAAAGTTCTAGTTTTGCATATATTAAAATATACCATGCTTGTTCTCCAAATTCTGCAATCTGTGGTGATTGCTCACCCATCACAGAGTTGAAATGTAGTCAGAAAACCTGGAACAAATATTTAACAAGTAAAATTCACTTTCCTTAAATTTTACCTATTTAACTAGTAGCATTGAATTAGAATCCCAGGTCAGGGGAAAAATTATATATATCTACACTAATAAAAGAGAAACATACAAATTGATCATACCTCCACTATGCCCACCAGCCAATCAGGAGCAAGTATGCAAATTAACCCAACAAAGATGGCTGCAGCCACAAAGCTGGAGCGAGGAGGAGGCTTGGGTTGCCCCCAGCAATGGAGGAAGCCAAGCTTCCCACCCACCCTGGCCTGCCCTGGCCTCCACTCAAGGCAAAACGTTTCAATTATAAAAGATAAATAAATCCCAGATACCTGCTTCCAGCTGGTCCTGGTTTCCACTCAAGATGATCCTGAAAAAAAAAGAGAAGAAAAGGAGGGGTTGGGATGCTGGGGGTGTGACCAGCCTGAAAACAGCCCTCAGCCCCTAATCCAGGCAGGCCAGCGGGGACCCTCACCCCATGGAATCATGGAAAGCTTGCAAACCACCACAGGCCCATCACCCAGGCTGCCTCACACCCAAGGGAACTCTCACCCTGATCCAGGACACTCTTCAGGGAAAACCAGCCAGCCCCCACCTGTGTACCAGGTCTCTATCTATACTAACAAAAGGACAATATGCTAATTAGACTAGGAGATCTTCCAGGAGACATTCCAGACGTTCTTCTGGACAAAGCCATGGTGGCAGGGCTGAGGAAGAAAAGGCTAGAGGCCAAGAGGGGAGGGCAGTTGTGGATGATCAGGCCAGGATGGGACAGCAATTAGGGGTGATCAGGCTGGTGGGGGTGGGGCCATTGGTGGTAAACAGACTAGCAAGGGGGCCTACTGGGGTGAGCAGACTGTCAATGGGAGTCAGTTGGAGGTAATCAGGACAGTAGGGAGGCAGTTGGGGGTGAGTAAGCCAGTGGGGAGCGAAGGAAGGAGTAAGCAAGAGAGCAGGGGCGTCAGTTGGGGGTGAGCAGGCTGGCAGGGATGCAGTTGGGGGTGAGCACACTGGCACTGGGGGCAGTTGGGGGAGATCAAGTTGGCAGGGGAACATTTGAGGCTGAGCAGGTGGCGGGGGCCAGTTGGAGGTGAGCAGGCCCGTAGGCAGATTGGTTAGGGGCAATCAGACAGACAGGCAAGCAGGTGAGCAGTTAGGAGCCAGCAGTCCCAGATTGCGAGAGGATATGTCCGACAGCCGGTTTAGGCCCGATCCCTGTAAACCAGCAGTAGGATATCCTTCGAGGGGTCCCAGATTGGAGAGGGTGCAGGCCAGGTTGAGGGACACCCCCTCCCATGCACGAATTTCATGCCTCCAGCCACTAGTATGTACACACACACACACACACACACACACACACACACACACACGAGTGGCCAGATTATTATGACCACCTGACATTTGCAGGCAAATTAGCTATAATTTTGTGCTGAAGTTGCTAGAAGGCCAGACCATTATAAAGAGGGAAGCAGGTTATTTACCACGATAGTAGAAGTGATTTTTTTCCCCTAAAGATATAGGTAAACAACACAATTTAACAGTTTTTGAATGTGGGGTGATTGTTGGCACTCAGAGCCATGGAGCAAGTATCAGCAAAACAGCTGACTTCATTAAATGTTCAAGAGAAGCTGTTGTTAAAGTGTTTATAGACTGGACTGTCAGCTGAAAATCTGGGTGCAAATTGTGATCACCAGCAACTAGTCAATCTTAGGGTAGAACGGAGAATGGCAAGACAACAGAAGGGCAACAGTGCATCAAATTACTGCAGACCTTAATCAGGGATCCTCTCAAATGATCTCTGAACACATTATTTGCCATACACTGCATCATATGGGATATGGAAGTCGAGGGCCCGTTCAAACACCTTTGCTGTCTGCAGTTACCAAGATAAAACATCTCCAATTTGCACAGGTACACAAGCATTGGACAGTCAAACATTGAAAAAAAAAACCTTGTGGTCCACTAAATCATGTTGCCAGTTGTATCATGTAGATGGCAGAGTGAGAATTTCGCAGAAACAGTATGAAAGCATGCACCCCACATGAATGAGTAAAACCCTTCAAGCTGATGGGGGCAGTGTTATGGTTTGTGGCATGTTATTCTGGCATGATTTGGGCCCTTTAATTCATGTGGAACAATGTCTGAGTAGTACAACATACCTAAGTATCATTGCTGATCAAGTTCATCCTATCATGTTGATGGCATATCCCAATGGAGATGGCTTCTTTCAACAAGACAATGCACCATGCCATGGTGCTCATATTGTGCAGGAGTGATTTTTTAAAAAATATTTTACTGATTTTTTACAGAGAGGAAGGGAGAGGGATAGAAAGTCAGAAACACCGATGAGAGAGAGATATCAATCAGCTGCCTCTTGCATGCCCCCTACTGAGGATGTGCTGGCAACCAAGGTACATGCCCTTGACGGAATTGAACCTGGGACCTTTCAGTCCACAGGCCAAGGCTCTATACACTGAGCCAAACCAGTTTCGGCTGCAGGAGTGATTTTAAGAACATGAGGGAGACTTTACCTTGCTTAGGTGGCCCCCACAATCACTAGATCTCAATCTAATTGAGCATTTGTGGCACAAAATTAAAAGAGCCATCAGGCAGCTGGTTCTACAACCATCACATCTCACAGAACTGGACAGTGCTATTCATCAGGCATGGTGTCAGATTCTTCACATCACCCTTCAACATCTCCTGGAGTCAGTGCCAAGAAGAATCGCCACAGTATTGAAGGCAAAAGGTGTCCCAACGAAGCACTGATCGGGTGGTCATAATAATCTGGCCACTCAGTATATACACAGTGTATTACAAATACACACATATATACATGTACACACATTTATATATTTGCACTTGATAGAAATTTCTCATCTTTATACATTACAGGAAAAAGAAAACTGAGCATAAAATCAAGAATTTAGATTGCAAACAAAAATAACAACCACAAATTCTCAAGAACATAAAAAGGATGGGAGGAAAATGAATGAATTTGACAGTATGCAATAGAACTGGTAAACAAAATCAAGAGCTGGTTCTTTGAATGGACCAAAGAAAGAAAAATATAGAATAACAAAACTAATTTCCAGCAAATCCATTTATAGAATAAATATCAATGTCTAATAAATAGTATCACCCCCCAAAAGATGGGGAATAATGTTAAGCTAAATATGTGCATACTAGTATGTATAAATGTTTAGCTTAACGTTATTAATATTTTCTTAACCTTAAAATATGTAAACTTCAAAAAATAATAGGTATCTGGAGCAAAATAATGGTTTTCTGAATAATGAGATTATACATAAAACTTATTTCCTTCCTTTTGTTTCCCTGTTATTTCTCACTTTAGAAATAAGAAAAGTGAATTTTAATAATGGTGTATGTATATTTACAGTATATGTAGAAAATATTTGCAACTAAACATTGAAAGGCATTGATTTCTAGGTGGTTAGATTAGCATTTTATGTGTATGCATGTGAGTCCCTGGCTTTTCCAAATTGTAATTTTTAATATAGATCTGCAAAATACATGTTCATTTTTACCACATTTTAGAAATAAAAATAGCACATTTTTGCATTCATGTACATATGTTCTTGTATGTGCATAGGACTGTCTGCAAACAATAGTGAGACTGGCCAAATTGAACTCTGAAGATTTTTTTCTAGATGATGGCATTTTTTATGATTTTTATTCTCTTATTTGTATTTTCTCCTTATCTAAACTGCATCAAATCAATAAAATAACATTTAAAGTAAATTTATAAACTCAATTTTTAAAATGATTCTATTTTTATAAGAAAATTATTTAAAACTATTATAACTCACATATGTAGCTATACTTAGAGCTGAAAGTAAATAGATAAAATGCTAACTGTTTTGTAAGTGGCAAGGTTCACAGCTAAAACCCACTAATACTTTTTAATATATATATATGAATTGCTTGTCTGTTTACATAACATCTAATGAAGAACATGCACTTTTTCTTTTTCTAAATCAGAAGAGGACTTTAGGAAATGAATTTGTTAACATTCAGTGAGGTTGTAATTGGGGGGAGAGCTTTCACTTTCCCCTGTGAGGCAGGATTTATTACATTTAAAATACATATTTCGCCATGAAAAATTCATTAAATGACACAGGTCACAGTCCCAGTTTCCCACACTGCACCTAAAGGTATGGCTTGCAGAATGACAGACGCCAGACTGTCCCTTTAAGTCTTTCTGGCAAAAACTTGCTGGTATCATCATGTTTAGCCATTCATCTAGTTCTGAAATTGTTCACAATGAGGACTGCTACAACTTCTGCTGCTACTCCTGGGGAGGACACTATAGGCAGGAATGAGTAAGAGGTTGTAGAGAGACTAAAATGTAGCAATTTACTAGCCTGGACCCAGACCCCTAAGGGCCCAGAATAAGGGAAAATAGCTATCTTCTGATTATTCCCACCTACAGAAATCACTTTTCCTCCCTTTTCCTCTCTCTGTATAGCAGCAGTCACAGGAGTAGCAACAGTCATAGGAGTAGCAGCAGCCTCTTGGTGTAATCCCTTAACTGCTTCCTCACTTGCCCCCTTCACCCCCTAATAACTTTTGGCAGCCTGAGCAAAAGTAAGCACACCATCTGTGTCTTCTCCTCTTCCTTAGTTCCTTCCTGATTCTGAGACTGAGTGCTTATCGCCCTAAGAAGTACATACCTGACTATATCTCATTCTGCCTCTACCCCATTGAAGACTGTCAGATTTTATTGAAGTTGGAACAGGGCCTTCTCCCTTTCTATTCTTGTCTATCCCTGAGTCTCTTCTCCATCCCAACCAAGACATTAATGAGAATCTTTTGCTCCTCAAACAGCTCCTGGAGCTTATTTACCTTTATTTTATCCATCTGTTTCTGCCTCTTGGTGAAGCACACTGCCAAGGCCAAGGTACTCCAAGCATAAGCATTATTCTTGGCTCCTGATATTGCTGAGGTACTCAGGATATCCCACAACTTTTTCCCTGTATCACTCCAAGACTCGCACGTATGCTTTATATAGAAGTATGAAATACCTCCATTTTGAACTATTTTATTATTTATAAAATCTACAATCTCCCTATAATAGAAGCCACAGATTGGGCCATTAAAATTTACAAGCATTTTAAGTAAAGCAGTCTCTGACCTCTCTTACCTTAGACTGCACACAAGAGGATGTGACCTTTGACCTTGGTCTATCCCCCCAGCTCAACTGCAACCATCTTCTTATGGAAAGTTAAATACCCCTTTGTAATGAGAGTTTAGTCACAGTTAATAGAGTCAGCTACCTCAGAGTCTTTTTAGCATAAAGTCAGGGGATATTATCCTAAAGATACAATGAAAAACCCCAGAAAGTCAGTGGCTGTAACCATTAAAAAGTGGATCCAAACATTATGAAAGAAAAGGAAATAAAAACAAGAACTATTTGTCTCAGAGTGTTTAAGCTAGCATTGAATGCAGACACACACTTGGTATTTACAAAATGACCCCAGCAATATTAATTTGATAAGTATGTTGTGTTACAGCATGATGAAACTAGTTTATAAAATATTTGAAAGCAAGAAAAATCTTTTATCATTAGCACCTACTAGGCACAGCAGAAACTCATTAACTATTTTTTATTTTGTATCTCAGTTTATGTAAATGTACCCATCCTGTACAGAGTAATATTTTACCAATCAATATTTAATTCATGGAGAATAAAATTTGAACCTTAAAATATGTAATAAAAAGAAACACTTATTAACTTTCTGGTGACAAGCATTGTGTTACGTGGTAAGGAGATACAAAGATCAGTAAGACATATTCTCCAAACTGTAGAAACCCATTTTCCATCGTCATTTTGAGCACTTGATTTCAGATAAGCCTGTTTCAAATAAAATTCAAAACTCAGAAAATATCTCCTTAGCATTATTATTATTGTTTGTTTTTTTCATTTTTATTTTATTTTGTCAATTATAGTTTCAGGTATACAACTCAGTGATGAGATATTTCTATAACTTACAAAGTGATCACTTCAATAAATCTAGTATCCACCTAGCTCCATAGATACTTATTATAATGTTATTGAGTAATACAAAATTTTAAAAATATATCTATGGTGCTAGATACAGAGCACAGACTAATGGTTGTCAGGAGAGGGAGTGGAGTAGCATGGGATGGGCTGAAGGACTAGGTAAAAGGTAAAGGGATTCAGAAGTATAAATTGGCACTTACAAAATGTTCACAGGGATATAAAGTACAGCATAGGGAATATACTTCAATAATATTCTAATAACTGTATGTTACTAGGTAAGTACTGAAAATATCAGGGGATTACTTTGTAAAATATATAATTGTCTAACCAGTTGGATATTGGAAATATTGGTAGGAACTCTTTATAAAGTGTATTATTATCTAAATACTATGCTGTACACCTGAAACTAATATAAAATAATTTGAATGTAAGCTGTAATTGAAAAAAAAATAACACTTTAAACTTACTTTAAATTAAATTTATTGGAGTGACATTGGTTAGTATGATCATATAGGTTTCATGTGTGGGTTTCTATGATATAAGATCTGTATATTGCACTGTGTGCCCACAACACAAAGTCAAATCATCATCCATAATCATATATTAGGCCCCTTTTATCCCTTACTCCCTTCCCTCTGGCAACCACCACACTGCTGTTTGTGTTCATAAATTTCAGTTTTATATACCACATATGAGTAAAATCATATGGTTCTTAGCTTTTTCTGCCTGACTTATTTCACTTAGCATAATGTTCTCAAATCCATCCATGTTGTTAAAAATTGCAATATGTAATCCTTTCTTATGGCTGAGTAGTAAGGATTGGATAAAAAAATTAAATACTATAAAGAAGAATAGTCAAGCAATCAGGGATCAAGATTTTATTCTTGGCTCTGACACTAATTCCTGTGTGGAATGTCACCTCTGGGTGATGCATTTCCTAATCTGTAAATTTATGTATTGGGCCAGGTGGCTTTTATCTTCCCTCTGAACTTAAAAAAATGTGTGACTTTTAAATACAAAAACAAAAATCATATGAAATGTTAAGAAAGTAAACTAGAGCATTAGTTTTCATTTTTAAATTCTATCACTGTACATTAAAATATCAAATTGAATAAATTACTCAACTTTTTCCTGGTGAGAACATTTTATTAGATATTTTGTTAGTAATAATAGCCTTATGCCACCACTAATATAATTAAGCCCTCTGTCAGAATATTTACTTACAGCTATTTCAGATTAAAGTTATCTTATGTTAGCCCTGGTTTCTTATGGTATTCTATCACCTTTGTGAAATTTACTTAGTTGTAAAATTGAGTGCTATATTTTCAAAGGTACAAATGTCGTTCACTGTAAACTTCCCAAAGTATAAAGGTCCTGTAACAATTTTCACTCATATGTCTGATAGTTTGGTAATAAAGAAGTCACGCTTTGGAATCAGACCATCCATGACCCACCAAATTTTAACTTTATATCCCCAAAGAAAATTACATTTCTAAGATAAGTTTCCTTACGTGTAACAGAAAGATATTATTAGCATATACTTTTAAAATAGATTTATTTATTTATTTGTTTGTTTATTTATTTATTATTTAATTTAATAAATATTTATTGTTCAGATTATTACAATTGTTCCTCTTTTTCCCCTACATAGCTCCCCTCCACGCGGTTTCCACCCACCCTTTGCCCTTATCTCCCCCTCACTGTCCTCATCCATATGTGTATGATTTTTGTCCAGTCTCTTCCCGCACCCCCTACAGCCCTTTCCCCCTGAGAATTGTCAGTCCACTCCCTTTCTATGCCCTTGATTCTATTATACTCACCAGTTTATTCTGTTCATCAGATTTTTTACTTGATTTTTATTTTTAAATTAATTAATTTACTTATTTATTTTCCTTATTTTTGTTGATTTCAGTGAAGAAGGAAAAGGGTGACAGAAATAGAAACATGAATGATGAGAGAGAATCATTGATGGGCTACCTCCTGCATGTTTCCAACTGCGGATCGAGTCCTGTTGGGAAATCGAACTGTGACTTCCTGGGTCACGACATATGTCTACAAAACTCAACCACTGAGCAACAATGGCTGGGCTAGCATCTACTTTTTAAAGTTCTGAGAATCAAATATCATAAGGTACATAAAATTCATGATAGGTTAAGCACTCAAAAAATGGCAAATATTGTTTTTGTTGTTAACAGCAGCAGCTGTGACTCCGGGAAGGACAAGAGTTAGCAGGTATGCCAATTTAATCCAAGAAGCTTTAACTTTTTCTTTACCCTCATACACTGTATATCACAGAATGTGGTTCTAGTAATTATAGTAGGCCACTGCAGTCCTATTTTTTATGGGGTTGTAGCATCTGAGATGGCCAGGTAATTCTACTGTTTCCATTCATTACAGCTCAGAAGAGAGCAACCAGTCTGATGCTTAGGAGCCATCTGAAATCCCATACCATGAAATAACAACAACTAAAGCTGACCAAGGAATAGACACAAGCATGCCATCTGAAGGTCCAGATACATAATTTTATTTTACAAATGGAAAGACCAGAGAATGAATGAAGCAACCAATATCTCTCAATGATTCTATTGAAAAACCAGGAAGAGTGCACCAGGTGCTTCATTCTAAGTGCACTCCACTAATCTTGCTTTCTGCAATTTCTACAGCATAATTATTTTGGTTTCTATTTGAAAGACAAATAGTTTTTGGTGTTCAGTGATACTTGAATGATATTGTATTTAGAATATAGATGAAAACTGAAAAGTTAGAATCCAGAGAGTGCTTCCAGCCTTCATTTTATTTTATTTTATTTTTTCATTTGGCTGAAAGTATACTCACTAAACATGTGGGTAAGGTCTCTTAGATAGTGAAAGCTCATAAATTAGAAGAAATACAGTTGGTTGATGAAAAGTTTTGGATGTACAAAGACAATTATGGCACAAAAACAATTCTAAATATTTGAATATAGGATGTTAAAGTTAGAAACAGTCTTAGCAGCTAATCCAAACTTCTCAATTTGCAATGAGGAAACTAAGCCTTAGTTAGTAACTACAGTGCTTCAGATTATATACCTAAATATGTTGGAGACACAAAACTCAAATTAATTTACAAAGAAGATAACATTTATTTTGTTATGAATAAAATGGGAAACATATGTGAAAAAATATCCAAGCCTCATCTTTTTAAGAACCAATATATAAATATAGACAATACTGTATATAAAGGTAAAAAATCCATAGTTTTATTTAAATCAATTAATTCCAGAAATATAACTTTTCACGTGGCATATTTAAATATTGGTTCTATCTTTTCAGTATTTTTCACAATAAATTCAAATTTACTTAAAATGTTTTAGTTAAGAATATTTATTATTAATGGTTGTGAAAGAGCTTTGTAAACTATGAAGTATGATACCAAATGTAGATTAATAATAATAATAATAATAATAATAATAATAATACCTTTGCAAATCAGCTTTGTTTTTCTTTTCAATCTACATTATATTCTTATAATTATTTCTTGAAATATTCTGCAGTATGTAAAGAAAATGTTTTGTAACAATCATGAAATAATATCACTAAAACGTTTATCTCAGTATTGGCATGTTAGCACGTTAATTATACTTTTTATAATCAAACGACAGAGTGTCCCCAAAGTATATACACACATTTTGAATCATTATAAAGGAAATGTTTATTAAAATACATTTCATTTTCAAAATTGAGCTATCAGCCATTAAAGTGTGTATACATTTTTTGGTACACCCTGTATTTCTTTGAATGCCTCTCTCTTTTACCCCATATGTAATGATAGTGATGTATCACATTCATTGGTCTAGTGTGCATTCTCTTCCCTTTATTATCACTCCAAAATAGGAAGGGAAGATTATGCAAGCATCTAGGTCCCAGTGCATCTATGGACATCTTTGTTAAATTTGTATATTCTCAATACCATTTGCTAAGAATTAGAGATTCACTAAGATTTATACAGGAACCAGAGGTCAGTATAACTAAAATGGAAATCTTCTGTCATTTCCCCCAATTTCAGCAGTTTCTTTCTGCTTAGAAGTAAAAAATAACCATCTGAAAAATTACTGAGAGGCATCGGGTTTCAAAAGCAATATTTAAAAAAGAAGGATCTCTTACCCTTTGAGATAGCTTGGAGTGACCTGTAGAGTATTATGTTAAGCAAAAATAAGCCATTCAGAGAAAGACAAGTATCACACAACCTCACTCATATGTGGAATTTAATGAACAAAATAAACTGATGAACAAAATAGATCCAGAGACATAGAAGCATCAAACAGACTGTCAAATCTCAGAGGGAAGGTGGAAGTGAGTTGGTGGGTGGGAAGAGATCAACCAAAGAACTTATATGCATAGATGCATAATCCATGGACACAAATAATAGGATGGTGAAGGCCTGGGACAAGGACAAGGGTGGGCAAGAAGGGGTCAATGGGAAAAAAGGGGACTTATGTAATACTCTCAACAATAAAGGTTTAATTAAAAATTTTATCTCACACTAAAACTTTATTGTAAAAAGAAAATGTAATTTATTTTTTTGTGTCTATAACTGATTTGGCCTTCTTAAGTTCTCCACCCTCTGGTTGGTGGGGGTAAAAATTAAAGCAATGTTCGATCCAGTTTAAACCTTTGTCTGATCTAAGAAATTAAATAGTCTCTTTAGGGAGTGTTCAGTTTTTCCTGGTAAAATAGCTTAGTCTCTAGGACAGCACCCCATCTTCTCTATTTCTCTTCTAAATGAAGTCTACTTATATGCACAAAAAAATAATGGCTTGTGTGGCCTCGTTACAGAGGGAATATTGGGGGAGCCTTGCATGTTAGGTCTCTGACCTCTGGTTTCTGTGGTTATATCCCTTGCATACATGGTTGCATATTGCTGTACTGTCATTCAGAGCCA
>PVJN01025177.1:0-29693 GCA_004026805.1 Lasiurus borealis | reverse complement strand
CTCATGACCACCCCAAAATAAATGTCATTTCAAGAAAATTTTTTTTGTATATTGAGCTGGCACTCGGCCTGTTGACTCCCCAAGGTCCTGACCCCTCCCTCTGGGCTCACAACCCCGCCTGTCCCCCCTGTCCTGCAGAGAGTTGGGGATAATGACCAGATCTGTCCATGCAATACTCATCCCTAGGCTGAGCATCCTGCCCCTCCAGCCACTTCCCTTGGGTGTTGTCTCCATACTCACCACATCTTCTGGATTCTCTCTGTTGGTCTAGATCTTATTTCATGCAAAATCCAGGAATGAACTCAGGATGGGGGATGGGGGAATGTGGGTCACCTTCTTTATTGCAGACTCTGTGCTTCTATTAATATGACCTAAGGCTGTATTAGCTTTGCTTTGTAGCTCTATCACTTTGTTGGCTTATACTGCACTTTAACCAACATTGGTGGTGTACCTACTATGTGCCAAATACTAAGATAAGTGTTTGTGTTAAAATTTACGTACCTTTCAGAGAATCTTTTAACACTCATCGGTCTTTCTGTGTGCACAACCTCCGAACTGGGCCCACCCATCCTCTTTCTGCACAAACTTGACTTTGTCCCTTTGCACCCTTTTGTTTCACTCCTCAGGGGCAACCCAAGGCCCTGGCTGCATGCTTGGATGTTCTGTGGCTACAAGGTTCACCCAGAGTCATGACAGGTCCATCTGGCTGATGGTCAGCTGGGCAGTGTGGGTTGTTTTCTCACTATTAAACTGCCTGGACAAACTTGCGACAAAATGCAGAGGAAGTGGAAACTGTGGCATCTTCTTCTTTCCCTCATGCTTGGGCTTCAGCCTTAGATCTGAGTTTATATGCAGACTCCTTGCTTGCTGTGTGGTCTTGGGCAAGTCTCTTTTCCTTTCTTGGGCTCAGCTTTGATCTCCTGGCCGCAACTCTGTAGAATTCTAGCTTGAATAAGAGAGAATGCCAAACCTGGAGAACTGGTGGAGAGAGGGGGAGGGGTAAGGTGAATCTGGAACAGGAAGGGGGAGGGTGCTGAAGAAGAAGGGCTGTGATCTAGAGAAGAGGGAGATGCTAAAGAAACTTTGCCGGCAGCCGTGCTGTAGTCTCCCCTGCTACTCTGGAATCTGGAGTTGGTGAGCACACTCAGTCATGGAATCAGGATCCTAACAGGTTCAAAGAGCCTCACAATCTGACAAGACCACTGCTACATATTCTCAAGATGGCTGACAAGATCTTCTCTTCATAGGTGATTTGACAGCGAGATGCTGCTCTCCATAGGGATGCTCATGCTGTTGGCCACACAAATCTATACCATCTTAACTGTGCAATTGTTTGCATTCTTAAACCTACTGCCTGTAGAAGCAGACATTTTAGCATACAATTTTGAAAATGTGTCTCAGACATTTGATGATCTTCCAGCAAGATTTGGTTATAGACTTCCTGCTGAAGGTTTAAAGGGTTTTTTGATTAACTCAAAACCAGAGAATGCTTGTGAACCCATAGTACCTCCACCACTAAAAGACAATTCATCTGGCACTTTCATCGTGTTAATTAGAAGACTTGATTGTAATTTTGATATAAAGGTTTTAAATGCACAGAGAGCAGGATACAAAGCAGCCATAGTTCATAATGTTGATTCTGATGAGCTCATTAGCATGGGATCCAAGGACATCAGTGTGCTAAAGAAAATTGATATACCATCTGTCTTTATTGATGAGTCATCAGCTAATTCCCTGAAAGATGAATTCACATATGAAAGAGGGGGCCACATTATTTTAATTCCAGAATTTAGTCTTCCTCTGGAATATTACTTAATTCCCTTCCTTATCATATTGGGCATCTATCTCATCTTGATAGTCATTTTCATGATCACAAATTTTTTCCAGGATAGACACAGAGCTGGAAGAAACAGACTTCATAAAGATCAACTTAAGAAACTCCCTATACATAAATTCAAAACAGGAGATGAATATGATGTATGTGCCATTTGTTTGGGTGAATATGAAGATGGAGATAAGCTCAGAATCCTTCCCTGTTCCCATGCTTATCACTGCAAGTGTGTAGACCGTTGGCTAACTAAAATCAAAAAAACCTGTCCAGTCTGCAAGCAAAAAGTCGTTTCTTCTGAAGGTGATTCAGACTCTGACACAGACAGCAATCAAGAAGAAAACGAGGTGTCAGAACATACCCCTTTACTCAGACCTTTGGCTTCTGTCAGCACCCAGTCATTTGGAGCTCTGTCGGAATCCCACTCACATCAAAACATGACAGAATCTTCAGACTACGAGGAAGATGACAATGAAGATGCTGACAGCAGTGAAGCAGAAAATGAAATTAATGAACATAGTGTTGTGGTCCAGCTGCAGTCTAATGAACAGGATTACAACATAGCAAATACTGTTTGACCCAGTCAGAAGATGATTGGGTTATTTTCCTTTGAAATGTTTATTTAGGTATATAACTTGATTTTATTGCTCCCTTCACAGATTTCTGTAGAAATAACTAATTTTTTAGTATTCTACAGTTTAATCTTACTGAAAGTTTTTTTTTAAATCTAGTATTTATCTGCAGGAGTATATTTCATTTTACTAACAAGTAACAACAGACTGGTACTGTAACTCAAACATCAAATCAACTCTTATTTTGGAATGAAATATAGCCAAAACATTAAAAAAAAAATTCTCAGTATAGCTTGCAAGTAAGATCTAGATCACAGTATGCAAATTTTATGCTTTGCACACAAAGTCAGTGCTATGGCCACTTAGTATTATTAGCTAAGCCAGCTCCTATCTTCATAAAGCTACTACCTAGAATTGTTGAGCTGGAATGTTTGTTCTGGTATTATCCCAACTCGCCATCGTTAGGGAGAAGCAACAAGGCAATTTAGCATTTTTCCTCCTATTGATATCAAAACTCAATTATCTTTTTCTTTCCTCTTCCCATGTAATCTAATCCCAAAAGGAACAGTCTATACTGATGCAGATTTCAAGTTTTAACGTTTTTAATGCTATAATGTTACATGTAAATTTGATTCATCAGCTAAAGTAATATATCACTGGACTTAACTTACTGAATTTCATATCCTTAAGGGTTTTATGTTGTGATTAAAGCAAAAAGGAAATGCTGTACAGAAATAACAAACTTCAGCAACTGTTAACATGCAGATCCTATACCTCTCAATAAAGAGCATCTACGTTGATTAGTTCTGCTAAACTATGGATAGAGGAAATTGATTAAGTATTAGATTTGAAAATAATTGCTATGTCTAACAAAATAACGAATGTAAACAATTTATTATGAAAAGCTAGATTATATTATACATCACTGTAACTATGTAGAAAATATAGACATGTATAATCAAAATGTTAAGAACTTTTGTATAGCCTTGTATGAAGGGGGTTTGAATGTTAATAAACACGTTTTCCACTTTAAAAATACTTTGCCATCCTAACATTATTTTTATTTTTTCTTTCTTTTTGAAATGGTTGTGGGAGGGGCGGGGTTGGGTGTATGTTAAAATTTAAAATTTTTAATTTTTTTAAATTAATCCTCACCAAAGAATATTTTCCCATAGATTTTCAAAGAGACTAGAAGGGAAGGAGAGATACAGAGAGGAACATGAATGTGAGAGAGACCCATTGATTGGTTGTCTTCAGCATACACCCTGACCAAGGCTAAGGATCGAGCCTGCAACCCATGTATGTGCCCTTGACCAGAATCAAACCTGGGACTCTTCAGTCTTTGGACCAATGCTCTATCCACCGAACCAAACCGGCCAGGGCCCAACATTATTTGTCTAAGCTCTTAAATTCAGTACTTTATGACTATTTTTTAAATTAAAAACTTTTAATTTCACCTTGTTTTTGTTTTTTTTTATGTTTCAGTAAACTTGATATTCAATATTATATATCAGGTGTATAGTACAAAGTGATCCCATCATAAGTCTAATACCCCTCTTACACCATATAGCTATTACGGTATTATGGACTGTATTCCCTATGCTGTACTTTATAGCCCTATGACTATTTTGTAACTGCCAATTTGTATTTCTTTTTTTTTTTTTATATCAATGGTTTATTTGAAATAGTTTTAAAAGAATGCTGAGTTTTTCTTGCATCAAATGACTAAAAAGGAGGGAGGGGAAAAAAGGCATCTGTCAGTTTGAAAGTCACAGACAGTTTATCTTTCTATAATTAGATTAGGAGAAAAATGAAGAACCCACTGATAGCAGGAAGAAGCAAGGGTCTTCTAGGTTCAGTCATTTGATGAGATATTCAGTTACTGTGCATTTCCATTGTTTTTCCATGGCAGAACATACGGCAGAGACTTGGGAACACGCATGCCTTAAGCCAGGTTACTCTTATGTTCCATAACGATGTTGCTTGCAGGGCTGTTCTTGCCACAGTAGTTGGCTGTGCCCCAGACAAATGGGGTGCTGGTCTGTTCCCACAAATCTTTATCCCAGTCTTCATCACAAGGAGGGCACTGCCTCTCAACCAGAGTCTCTTGTCCAAGGTTCCGGGTTTGGTTGACAATGTCTTGCTCTATACAACTCTTGTCATCACAGCTTGAAATATGATGACTGATTTCGGTCCGAGGAACCTGATGGCGAGCATTGAAGGGACAAGTAGCCAATTTGTTTGCAACATGAGGATGATTCTTTCTGCACTTGATAAGATGATAAGGAAACCTGCAGGCTCTGATCTGGTGGTTTCTATCATAGGGACATGGTAACAGCTTTTCAGGGTCCAGGGAGTGGATGTAAGGTTCTTCCATGTTGGAAATGAAGGAGCTGAATCCAAGTGCTGAGTCAAGACACCCTCTCCACACAGCCATCTCCACCAGCGCCCTAGAAACGCTCTTTTCCGGCGCCTGACGTTAGGGGTGGGGCCTCACTTCCGGTGACGTGGGGCTCAGCCCTGGCTGGGCGGGGGGAGGGGGTGCTCCCCCCTCTGGCCCTCCCCAATTTGTATTTCTTAATCCTTCCCCCTCTTTTACCCATTCCCTTAATCCCCTTCCATCTGGAAAACATCAGTTTGTTCTCTGTATCCATCAGTCTGTTTTTGTTTTGTTTGTTCATTTATTTTGTTTTTCAGATTTCACATATAAGTGAAATCATAGAGTATTTGTCTTTCTCTGTCTGACTTATTTCACTTAGCATAATATCCTCTAAGTTCATCCGTGTTGTTGCAAATGTGGTAACATTTCACTTTTTTTTAAATAACTGAGTAATATTCCATCAAATTTATTACCACATCTTCTTTATCTAATCACCTATTAATGGACACTTAAATTGCTTCTATATCTTGGCTATTGTATATTAAATGTCCTTTGTCTCTTGTTATAGCCTTTGTTTCAAAGTCTACTTTGTCTGATATAAGAATTGCTACCCCAACTTTTTTTTCATTATTGTTTTCATTAAGTACTTTTTTAATCCCTTTACTTTTACTTATTTATATTTTCAATTACAGTTTACTTTGTTGTTGTTGTTGTTGTTAATTAT
This sequence comes from Lasiurus borealis, assembly GCA_004026805.1. NCBI lineage: Eukaryota > Metazoa > Chordata > Mammalia > Chiroptera > Vespertilionidae > Lasiurus > Lasiurus borealis. Next base: position 24,189 of record PVJN01025177.1, on the reverse strand, counting down.
CACCTGAGGATATTTTTTTCCATTGTTTTTTAGAGAGAATGGGAAGGAGGGAGAGAGGGGGAGAAAACGAGTGAAAAACATTGATATGGGTGGGGAGCAAACCAAAAACCCAGGTATGTGCCCTTGACTGGGAATCAAATCTGAGACCCTACAGTGCACATGCCAATCCTCTACCACAGAGCTACACTGGCCAGGGCTACAGTTTATTTTCAATATTATTTTGTGTTGGTTTCAGGTGTACAGAATAGTAGTTAGATAATTATAAACTTTATAAGGTGTTCCACCTGATATTTTCAGTACCTACCTGGCACCATAAATAGTTACTGTAATGTTCTTAACTATATTCCCTAGCCTATACTTTACATCCCCATGACTATTTGTAATTTCCAATTTGTCCATCTTTTTACTTTTAGTTCATGTGTCTTTCAATCTGAAGTGGGTCACTCATAGGCAGTATATACATATATGGGTCTTGTTTTCTTCCCCATTCAGCCACCCTATTTCTTTTTGTTGGAGCATTTAATCCATTTACACTTAAAGTAATTATTGATAGATATGTAGTTGTTACCATTTTATTCATATTTTTCTTCTTCTTTGTCTTAAAGAAATCCCTTTAGCATTTCCTGTAATACTGGTGTGGTTGAATACCTTTAGCTTTTTCTTGTCTGGGAATATCTTTATCTGTCCTTGGACTCCAAAGGCTAGTCTTGCTGGGTAGAGTAATCTTGATTACTTGCTTTTCATCGCTTAGAATATTTGGTGCCAATCCCTTCTAGCCTGCAAAGTTTCTATTGAGAAATTAGCTGGCAGTCTTATGGCAGCACCTTTGTACATAACTAACTGCTCTCTCTTTGCTACTTTCATGATTCTTTGTTTTTATCCTTTTTAGTTATGATGTGTCTTGGGGTGGGCCTCATCTTGTTTGGGAATTTCTACACTTCATGGACTTGTATGTCTATTTCTTTCACCAGGCTAAAGAATTTTTCAGACATTATTTCTTCAAATAGGTTTTCAATCCCTTGCTCTCTGTCTTCTCCTACTGGTAATCCCTTGATGCAAATATTATTTTGCTTGATGTTTTACTGGAGGTCCCTAAAACTGTTCTCTTTTTGCTGTTCCAATTGGGTGTTTTAACTACCTGTCTTCCAAATCTCTGATTCAGTTTTCTGCTTTATCTAATCTGCTCTTAATTTCCTCTAATGCAGTCTTCATTCCAGTTATTATATTCTTCATTTTTGACTGTTTCTTTTTTATGGTTTCTATCTTTTTGAGTAAGTTCTCATTGAAGTCAGAGTGTGCCATGGAAGAACTTGACCTGACATCATTGGCTTTGAAGATGGAAGAAGGGGCCACAAGCCAAAGGATGTGGGTGGCATCTAGAAGCTGGAGAAAGCAAGGAAAATGAAGGATAAAAAGAGGGAGGCGGAGGAGAAAAGGAAGGAGAAGAAATAAAATAGCAGCAAGGAAACGTGTTTTCCCTCAGATCCTCTAGAAAGGAAGGCAGCCCTGCCAACACCTTGTTTTTAGCTCAGTGAGCCCAATGTTGGACTTCTAACTGTGAGATGCTAAATTTGTGTTGTTGTTTTAAGCCTCTAAGTTTGTGGGAATTTGTTACAGAAACAATAGAAAACTTGTGGGAAGCTCTAGGGTGTCCTTTGTTCTCAGCAAGATCTTGTGGACAACTGCTGCTTGGGTGCTTACAGGGAGGGGGATGTTAGGATAGTGGAAGTCCTCAATCCAGCCTGGAGTTGAGATGCAAAATGGAGGATCTCAGGGGCTCTGCCCAAGTCTTGCCCTGGAGGCCGGAGTGAAATCTGTGGACCCCTCTGTCCCAGACCTGCTTTGCTCCGCCTAGAATCTCAGAGCCTTCCCACATATTTGTCTCAACCAACATGCTTTGGTTGCAAGTAACAGAAACCACTTCAAGCTATCAAAAAAGGACTTTCTTGGAAGGATATGGAGTCTCGCAGAAGAGAGGGAATTGCAGACAGTGGCCAGGAACTGAAATGAGAGGAACAGACTCTTCAGGAATCTGTCTCAGGGCAGACCAAAGCCCGCTGACCTTGGGTTTTGTCATACATGTCACAAGTCAGATTCCTGGGAGGGAGAGGCTGATGATCTAACCTGGGTAAAGGGCAGGGACTCCTCCAGAATTTTCATATCAAGAAGCATGGGAAGGGGATACAATCCATTTGGGGGATGCTGGTCCTGGATCTGTGTCTGCCTGACCAGTCTATGTTTGAAATTAGGGTGCATGCTTGTTTGGGAGGTGTGGGAAACTGAAGGAGATTATGGCAGGCTCTAACTTGACTCTTTGGTGTAATTACCAGAAGAAAGGAGCTTCGATGTCCAGTGGGCAAAACCAGCAAGCACCTCCTCTCTGTCAGCTCTGTTCCCCTCCCAGCTTTTTTGGCTTCCTGTGTCCCCAACCTTAGTTCCTCCCCTGGGCTTGTTGAACTGAACTGGCTCTGCATTCGTGGCCCTGAGGAACGTCCCTCACAGTTCACCTGCAGGAACAGTTGGCCATTAGCCGGGCATTCAAGGCCCAGCCTCAGGGAGTTCCTACTCTTTCAAATGCCCACTGCCACCCCGACCCCCCTCCACTGAATCTTTCTCCCACTCTGCGGTTTGCTACCTGTTGAAATCTAACTCAATCTTAGTTGCCTCAGCCCCCTCCTCCAGGGAAAGATAAGCAGCCCTTGAATCAAGAGACAGGGTTCTGGAGCCAGCCTTGCCCCTGAGTTGCTGTGTGACCTTGTGCATGTTCCTCCATTTCTAGGCCTCAGGTTACCCATTTGTAAAATAGGACAATAGCCAAAACCCGTTTGGCTCAGTGGATAGAGCGTCAGCCTGTGGACTGGAAGGTCCTAGGTTCGATTCTGGTCAAGGGCATGTACTTTGGTTGTGGGCACATCCCCAGTAGGGAGTATGCAGGAGGCAGCTGATTGATGTTTCTCTCTCATCAATGTTTGTAACTCTCTATCCCTCTCCCTTCCTCTCTGTAAAACATCAATAAAATATATTTTAAAAATTGGACTATAACCTCCACCATTCTGCCTCCCTCTTGATTAGTATGAGGATTGAGTGAGCTGGGCAGGAAAAGGGCTGTGAGCTGTCTCCTACCATCCCTCCCCTCTGGACCCAGGCCCTTGTGACAGCAGGAACTTAGGAAACCTGGCCTAATTGAAGGGGAAATCCAGTTTAGCAAGACCTGTGGGTGCAGAGGACCTGGCACCACCAGTGACTCAGCAGGGCTGGGCTTTTGGAGAAAAGTGTTAGAAAATGAGTCTATTTCCTTGTAGGATCAGCCTCAAATGTGGGTCCACCTGAGATGCCTCTAACCAGCGCTAGGGATGGGGGTTCTTTGTCAGGGTATGGGTCATCTATAAGCTGGGAGACCTTGGACAGGTCACTTTGTCAATCGAAACCTAAGGTTTTCCTGCATACAATACATAAGACTTGCATGGATGAAATTAAGTCGCAGGGAACATGCCATGTTTCTTTTCCTCTTCCTGCTTTCTTCTTTCTTCACTTCTCTGTCAATTGTCTATGGTTGTCCTTCTTGGCTCAAAGTCATATGCCCTGAACTTGAGTTTTCGGAAGCCCCTCCCAGCAATCCCTCTATCAGTGCCTAATGTTCCACCACTAGTCCTCTGTCCTTTGTGTTAAGCATTGCCTTGCACACTGATCCTTGAGTTGTAAATTATAAAAATTCTATGCTTTTGCCGCTGTGGCTCAATTGGTTGAATGTCATCCCATACACTGAAAAGTCGTCGGTTTGATTTTCAGTCAGGGTACATATCCAAGTTGTGGATTCGATCCCTGGTCAAAGATGTTTCTCTCTTTCTCCCCCTCTCCCTTCCTCTCTCTCTAAAACCAATAAAACATATTTAAAATATATGTCTATTCATTCTATTTATCCTTTCTCATAGCAGAAATAAGGGTGAATGAAGGGTGGGGCGAGAATAGTTCCTACCATTTCCTCTCTCCCGATGGATCAGTGTGCTGAAGAACTGCCCTAGTTATGAGGACACTTCCACCAGAGGCTAAATATAAGCCAAGTCAGCATCACTTGTATAACACTGAGTGGCTTCTTTCCTGGTACAAATGACAGGGGCCTGGGAACAGGTGTCAGCATTAGTCCTTCCAGCTCTCAACATGGACTGAACAAATACTGTTGCTCAGCCACTTACTGGCTACATGGCTCTGAGGAAGTTTCTTAGTCTCTCTGCTCAGTGCTCTTAACCTATAAAATGGGCACAACCATGGTGAGCCCTCCTCGGGTTGTGGTGAGGAATACAAGTTAATACATGTAACATGCTTAGATCGTGGCCTGGCAGATAGTTAGCATGCATTGTTATTGTCGTCGTTGTCATCGTCATCATCATCATCATCATCATTTTTGGTTTCTGTCAGGCCCTGTACAGGGTTCGGTGACACATAAATAAATCAGCCTCTCATCAGTGTTTATCACAACTGTGAACTAGTGATGGCAGAGTCTCTAACCCAGCCAGGGTTCATGATCCAGTAGAAGAGACACACCCTGGGTGTGTCAGACCCTCTGCTGAGCCCTGGGCACAGATCTGAAGGTGGCTAGGAATGGTGGCTCCCAGAGTTATGCAACAAGATGCCCCACCTTGAAGAAGAGTCTGGTAAAAGGCAAAGTTGATCACTGCTTAAGAAGGATGTGCTGAGGGATGCAATGGGGGTGTTCTCTGGGCCTCCTCCAAATCCCATTCTTCTTTAGAGATGCTTCCTGCCAACTGTTTCCCATGTGGTCCACGGCCCCCTTGGAGGTTGGAGTGAAATCTGTGGACTTCTCTGCTCTAGAACATGGTCTGTGCCTTGCACATTGTTCCCTTTGTCCCTTCCAACTCACCCCCAGCATTGCCTCCATCAGTAACTTTCCTTGACTGACTCTAATCTGATTTGGCCCCTGGGTTCCAACAGCCCCCAGGTCTACCTTGAAATTCCTTGAGGAAAGTGCTGAAACTTGTTCATTACTGTTTCCCCAGGGCTAGAATATATAGGTACTCAATGAATGTAGAAATGTGTTTCTGTCAGAATTGTATTTCACTACAAATAATAAAAATCCTTACTTTAGAGGCTTAAGCAAAATGAGGTTGATTTGTTTCAAATAACAAGAAAGCAAGCAGCTGTGAGCAAGGGCTTAGTTTGCTTTGGCTTTTCCTCAAGGTCACAAGATGGCCCTTGTAGCTCCTGCCATCCCAGCCATGTTCAGGGAAGGAAGGAGAGGCAGGACATAGCCCAGCCTCGTTGCCCTCTTTTGTAAGAGAAGCTAAACCATTCCTGAACACCAACAAATTTCTGCTAACTTTTCGTTAGTGAAAACTGGGTCACATGGCCATCCTCAGCTCTGAGAAAGACTGGAAAAATGAATATCTAACTGGAGTTGGGAGAACAAACGTGCAGCTTTGTTAGCAAGAAGTCCAAGGGTGGTGGGGGAAGAAGGGTTAATGGAGTGGGGGTCAGAAGGGAGAGTTCAGGTCAGACAACTAGCACGAACCTTCATGAAGGAGGTGTTATTTGTGCTGTGCCTAGAAGGTCAGGTACAATTTTGACAATAGGAAAAATGGCATAGATAGGAGTCTGGAGGCCTGGAAATGCTGTGTGTGGCCAGGGATGCCAAGTGACAGGAAAGAGATGGGACCGGGTTGGTGAACTTTTGGTGTATTCGGAGCAGCCGGAAGCTCTCTTTCCCTCATAGATGCTCTAAATCTCTTCCTCCACTCTATCTGAAATTCCACATTAGAGATGACCTCAGCTAAGGACCATGTACTGGGCACCTGCTATATTCTCTTCAAAACATAGCTATGCCCTGGAGGTGTATGGTTATCATTCATTCCTGAATGTTAATCAATTTTATTGGCTAGTGATTTCCTAATGTTTAGCTGAATTCTGCTTTGCAAGATGGGAATTTTTATTCCAGAAAGAGGGTAATAGGAGATGGGGGGTGAGCAGGGCTGGGGCTGGACACTAACTGTCCGAGGTAATAAGAGGCCTGGAGAAGAGGGAACTCATGTCTTCTGAGGTTTCTAAGGGCAGGCACTGGCCATCTTTCCTCCCTAAGCCTCTGCCATCACTAGTTCAAAATTGTGATAAATGCACAGGTGACAGAAGTGGGGTTGGACCCTGGTCAGATTGACCCCAAAGCACATGCTCTTGTCACTGTACAAATACTATCTTTTTGCTCCCACCCAGCTCCTCTGTCTTAATAATCATCATCTCAGCTAGCATTTTTCAACACTTACATTGTTCTAAGTGTTTCACGTGTTTTAGCTCATGCTCTTTTCACAACAATACTATGAAGGAAGCACTATTATTGTCCCCATTTTATAGATGAGGAACCCAAGGTACAGCAAGAGGTTCAGTAACATGCTCAGCTCCCACAGCTGGAAGTGTCAGGATTCAAACCCAGCTGGTCCATCTTTGAGACAAAGGGAAAGATATTGCCTTGCCAAGGTCTTGTGGTGGGTTAAGAGTAGATTCTCTGGCCTGGCTGGCCTGACTCAGGGGTTGAGCATCGACCTATGAACCAAGCAGTCACGGTTCAATTCCGTGGTCAGGGTACATGCCTAGGTTTTTATTTATTTGCGAAGCTCTCTCTGCATTGAGGATATTAACTACTTATTATTGATTATTAATTACAAGTGTATTAATTACTTGTTATTGTTATTCCTCCAGGGAAGGCAATCCCCAGTGTGGGACATGCAGGAGGCAGCTGATCAATGATACTCTCTCATCATTGATGTTTCTATCTCTCTCGCTCCCTTCGTCTCTGAAATAAATTTTAAAAACAACAACACATTTTTTTAAAGAGTAGATTCTATGCTAAAACAAAAATAACCCAAGCTTATAGACACAGAGAACATATAGGTGGTTGCTAGAAGTGGAGGTGGGCAAAGATTTAAATAGCCATTGTCTAGAAACTACGATTCAAATAGGATGACGAATTAATCCCATTTCCTACCTGACTGGTTTGTGATCAGGCTCAGATGGAATTATAGACACATAACCCTTTGGAAAATTGTTAAGTGCTATTAAACTAATATAAGGTAGTATGTTACATTTTTTAAATTTAATAAATCATTGTTGTTCAGATTTTTACATTTGTTTCTCTTTTCTCCCCATAGCTCCCCTCCACCCGCTCCCACCCCTCCTCTAACCTTACATTGTCCTCATCCATAGGTGTATGATTATTGTCCAGTCTCTACCTGTACCCCCCTCAGTCCTTTCCCCCTGAGAATTGGCATTCCACTCCCTTTCTATGCTCCTGATTCTATTATATTCACCACTTTATTCTATTCATCAGATTTTTAATTCACTTGATTTTTAGATTCACTTGTTGATAGATATGTATTTGTTGTTTATAATTTTTATCTTTACCTTTTTATTCTTCTTCCTCTTCTTAAAGAATACTTTTCATCATTTCATATAATACTGGTTTGGTATTGACAAACTCCTTTAGCTTTTTTTTATTTGTGAAGCTCTTTATCTGCCCTTCAATTCTAAATGATAGCTTTGCTGAGTAGAGTAATCTTGGTTGTAGGTTCTTGCTATTCATCACTTTGAATATTTCTTGCCACTCCCATCTGGCCTGCATACTTTCTGTTGAGAAATCAGCTGACATTCGTATGGGTGCTCCTTTGTAGGTAATTCACTGTTTTTCTCTTGCTGCTTTTAATATTCTCTCTTTGTCTTTTGCTCTTGGTATTTTAATTATGATGTGTCATGGTGTGGTCCTCTTTGGATTCCTTTTGTTTGGGGTCCTGTTCACTTCCTGGACTTGTAAGTCTATTTCTTTCACCAGGTGGCAGAAGTTTTCAGTCATTATTTCTTCAACTAGGTTTTCAGTATCTTGCTCTCTCTCTTCTTCTGGCTCCCCCATAATTCTGATGTTGGTACGCTTGAAGTTGTCCCAGAGGCTCCTTACATTATCTTCACATTTTTGGATTCTTTTTGCTTTTTGTTTTTCTAGTGGAGTGTTTTCTGCTTCTTTGTATTTCAAATTTTTGACTTGATTCTTGCCTTTCTCTATTTTGCTGTTAGGTCTCTGTATAATATTTTTTATTTCAGTCAGTATATGTTTAATTCCTAGTTGGTCCTTTTTCATCTCCTTTTGGGTATCGCTAAATTTATCCATCTTTTCTAGGAAATTCTTGAAAAACTTTATAATCGTGGTTTTGAACTCTATATCCAGTTGTTTGTTTTCCTCCATTTATTTCATTTGTGATCTGTTCCTTTGTCTCCACATTTTCACTATGCCAGGAGAACTTCTGTGTTGGAATCAGCCTTATAGTGCAAAACTTGCAAAACTGCAGAAGCCTCTATGTTGAGCTTGGATGGTGTGGAGTCTCAGGGCTGAGCAGACCACCTTGGCTTCCAGTCAGCCCCACCCTACGCAGCCCCTGGGTCTCAAGTGTCTCTTGGTAATTGCTGCAGCCCTTTCTGTGCGCAAGCATGTGGGCCTTTCTGGTTCCCTTGCGCTCCGAGACCCATATGAGTCTGGGTCCCCAGGGTCTCGCCCCAAAATGGGGTTCAGTGCAATTAGAAGTGGCGTAGTTGGGAGGCTCTGTCTCCCGTCTACTAGAGAAAGTCAGTGGCACAATCAGCAGTCCATCCTCTCTGTGCACCTCAGATTTCTGCCCTTTCCCGGCTCCCCTAAATTTCCGTGCACTGCTCCCCTTTCACAGGGCAGACTCCCCCTGTATGAGTCTAGCCCAGAGCTAGGGTTCAATGTAGTAGGATAAGGGGTTCAGTGCTGTGGGGAGTCTCTGTCTCCTTCCTGCCAGAGGAAGCTGGCCAGGCATTCCACCACCTTCTTCCCACACCCCCGCTCTTTCCACATGCGCATCTCTGTACCTCAGCTTTTTGCAGCTCTTCTGAGTCTCTGTGAGCCCCTCTCTTCCCTTCTAGTTGTAGAATTTCCACTCAGCCAACTTTTCTGTGGTTCTGGATGACGTCCATTCTGTCTTTTAGTTGTAGTTTTGAAATTGTTGTGTGAGGCAGCAGTTTAGGTGTTCACCTATGCCGCCATCTTGGTTTCTCAGAATGTTACATTTTTAAGTAATGAAAACTTATTGGTTATTTTATTATTATTTTACTTTATATTTAGAAGATGCAAAGTAAAAACAAGAAACTAAAAATATGCATGATAACACCACCCAGAGAGAACACAATTTATATTTTGATATTGCTCCAACAACTACTGACTAATAGTCATGCTTATTTATTTGGATCTCCACCCATGCCCTCCAACTAACCAACAAGATTATTTTGAAGCAATTCCAAGACATAATATAATTTTATTATAAACATTTCAGTGTTTATCTTTAAACTTAAGGATACTTTAAATAAATATAACCTCAATATAAATATCACACCTAAAAATTACTAGTGGAGGATGTTCATAATGGGGAAGCTATGCATGTATAGAGATAGGAGGCATATGGGAAATCTCTGTACCTTCCACTCAATTTTACTGTGAACTTAAAACTGCTCTAAATACTAAAGTCTATTTTTTTTAAGTAAGTTTTTATATTGTCAAAAGATTATCATTATCCAAATTTCCCTAATTGTATTTTTCTTTTTTTGTAAGTTGTTTCTCTTATACCTTTTTAAATTGAGTGTTTTTTCTTTTTTTATTTATTTGCCAAGCTCTATCTGCATTAAGGATATTAACTACTTATTATTGATTATTGATTACAAGTGACATTAATTACTTGTTATTGTTATTCCTCCAGGAAAGGCAATGGAGACTTCAGGATCCTCCTCTCAGATTCCAGACCACAGTCAAGTCCACGGAAATACAGAAGATGTAGACTGTATGTTTGCCTTCTCTGATCCTCTGGGCAAAGCCTCATGGGAGGTGGAGTCCAGCAGTGGGTAAAACAGAGGAAGACCCTGCTTAGCTCATGTGGTACAATGGCTCAAGTCACAATTGAAACCTCCAAAGAAGTAGAGCTTTTACATATGTGTTTGGTCCAGTCTGTCCTCCAGCACTTTCAAGCTGTGGGAGCCCTCAGCTGCTCCCCAACTATCTAAGAGTCTCTGTGGGCGTGGGTTGGCACTAGGGAGAGCCCCAGAATAGGAGATAGGAAGATAGGGCTTAATTTGATCCCACCTGCTCTGAAATTTACAGAGAATCTTCAATTGGCAACTACTTATACAGTCTAGTGGTCTCAGAGCAAGACAGGGGCCTTAGAAGCCCCTGTCTGGGCTCCATGTTTAGAGAAAGTTCTGCTTTGGGCCTTCTGAGAACTCTGGGAAGAGTGTCCTGGAGAAACCAACCCCTCCTTGCTCCCCAAGTCTAGAGAGACCCCTGAGGAGGCCTTGGTAGTCCCTGGGGTGGGACAGGCGGGAAACATTCCTCCTTGACGATGTGTTTCCTACCAGATGGAGAGACAGATGTCCACAAGCAAGACAGGGAGGCTGGACTCTTTCCTCAAAAACAATATAAGAGAGACAAGTCTTCCTCCTCCTCCTCCTCCTCCTCCTCCTCTTCATCATCGTCCTCCTCTGCTTCAGGTACAGCAAATATTTAAATATACACACATGTAATCTTATATTATTCAAGAAAACCTTTACATGGGAAAACCATGCCCCGCAATCTCCCACACTAATACTTCAATTCTGTTTTTCCACATTCCCTTCCAGAGCCCACCTATCTGTACACACAACTTGTATACAGTTATATATAATCATATAAACCAGTGGTCGGCAAACTCATTAGTCAACAGAGCCAAATATCAACAGTACAACGATTGAAATTTCTTTTGATAGCAGAAAACCAACTTCTGCACATGGGCCATGAAGTTTCAATCACACTCTACGTGCACACCCGTACATGGTATTTTGTGGAAGAGCCACACTCAAGGAGCCAAAGAGCCGCATGTGGCTCGTGAGCCGCAGTTTGCCAACCACTGTTATAGACAATTTTGTTCATGGTTTAACATTTTTTGCTGTCTTCTCCTCTGCATTTTGCCCTGCTGTTCTATCATATCTTTGCAGCTATTTCTCATGCCTCTCGAATAACCCCTCAAGTGGCTGCATCCATGTACAATAACATTTAGGTTTCCTAGGGACAGTCTAGTGTCAGAGTCAGTGCACCTGTCCATAAAGCAGCCTTCCCAGGTTGAAATCTTTTCTTGGTCACTAACTAACTACATGTCCTTGGATAAATCGCTTAACCCTGTATACCTTGAGGTGCTAATCTTTAAAATAAGAATGGTAAAAAAAAAAATTGTTACCTCATAGGATTCTTATGAAGATAACATTTATCACATGTGTAATGTCTTAGCACCTAGCACATTGTAAAAGCTCAAAAAGGAACTATTATTGTTAAGATCCAGGAGAGGAGAAACCAAGATGGCGGCATAGATGAACACCTAAACTGCTGCCTTGCACAACAATTTCAAAACTACAGCTAAAAGACGGAACAGACATCATCCAGAACCACAGGAAAGCTGGCTGAGTGGAAATTCTACAACTAGAAGGAAAGAGAAAGACTCATAGAGACTCAGAGGAGCTGCAAAAAACTGAGATACAGAGACACGCACATAGAGAGGACAGGCGGCAGAGTGCCTGGCTGGCATCCTCTAGCGGGAGGGGGATAGAAATTCCCAACTGCACTGAACCCCAGTTCAGGGCGAGACTCATATGGGGGGAGTCTGGACTGTCATGAAAAGGGAGGAGTGCACAGAAACTTAGGGTAGCTGCGAAAGGCAGAGGTCTGGAGGCACATGAGTGCAAGTGCGCACACAGAAGGCTAACTGCTGATTGTGCCACTGGCTTTCTCTAGTGGGAGGAAGACAGAACCTCCCGACTGTGCTGAACTCCTTTCCAACTGCACTGAACCTCAGTTTCAGGCAAGACCCTGGGCACCCAGACTTATATGGGTCTCCGGAGTGCATGGAAGTTCAGGGGACCCGGAAAGGCAGGGGTCTGGAGGTGGGCGAGCACGAGTGCCCATAGAGGGCTGCAGCGATTACCAAGGGACACTGATACCCAGGGTCTTTGGAGAGTGGGGCTGACGGGAAGCCAAGGCTGTCTGCTCAGCCCTGAGACTTCGCCCCATCCAAACTGAACACAGAGGCTTTTGCAATTTTGCAAGTCCTGTATCATAAGGCTGACGCCAGCATCAAAGTTCTCCAGGCGGAGAAACAGCTGATCCTTACAACTGATTGGCTTAGAGATCAATTCCCCACAATGATACCAATAACAATCAAGACTTAACTACAACAAGGCTGTACACAGTCCACAAAGGAGTATTCCAAGAGAATCCACCTCAGGTAACTGGGGAGATGGAGCTACTGGGCATATAGGACACCTAGCACACAAAGCTACTCTACCAACTCAGGGAAGCAGTGAAAATGCAGAGACAAAGGAACAAATCACAAACAAAAGAAATGGAGGAAAACAAACGACTGGATATAGAGTTCAAAACTACGGTTATAAGGTTTTTCAAGAATTTCCTAGAAAAGATGGATACATTTAGTGAGACACAAGAGGAGATAAAAAAGGACCAACTAGAGATGAAAAGGGAGCAACTAGAAATTAAACATACACTGGCTGAAATAAAAAATATTATACAGAAACCTAATAGCAGACTAGAGGAATGCAAGAATCAAGTCAAAGATGTGAAATACAAAGCAGCAGAAAACACTCAACTGAAAAAGCAAAAAGCAAAAAGAATCCAAAAATTGAAAGATAGTGTAAAGAGCCTCTGGGACAACTTCAAGCGTACCAACATCAGAATTATGGGGGTGCCAGAAGAAGAGAGAGAGCAAGATACTGAAAACCTATTTAAAGAAATAATGACTGAAAATTTCCCCCACCTAGTGAAAGAAATAGACTTACAAGTCCAGGAAGCACACAGGACCCCAAACAAAAGGAATCCAAAGAGGACCACACCAAGACACATCATAATTAAAATGCCAAGAGCAAAAGACAAAGAGAGAATATTAAAAGCAGCAAGAGAAAAACAGTGAATTACCCTCAAGGGAGCACCCATACAATTGTCAGCTGATTTCTCAACAGAAAGTATGCAGGCCAGATGGAAGTGGCAAGAAATAATCAACGTGATGAATAGCAATGAATAGCAAGAACCTACAACCAAGATTACTCTACCCATCAAAGCTATCATTCAGAATTGAAGGTCAGATAAAGAGATTCACAGATAAGAAAAACTAAAGGAGTTCGTCAATACCAAACCAGTATTATATGAAATGCTGAAAGGTATTCTTTAAGAAGAGGAAGAAGAATAAAAAGGTAAAAATAAAAATTATAAACAACAAATACATATCTATCAACAAGTGAATCTAAAAATCAAGTGAGTTAAAAATCTGATGAACAGAATAAACTGGTGAATATAATAGAATCAGGGGCATAGAAAGGGAGTGGACTGACAATTCTCCAGGGGGAAAAGGGTGTGAGGGTGCAAGGAGAGACTGAACAAAAATCACACACTTATGGATAAGGACAATGGGGGGGCGAGTTAAGGGCAGAGGGAGGGGTGGGAGCTGGGTGGGGGAGAGATATGGGGGGGAGAGGAAAAACTGTAATAATATGAACAATAAAGATTTATTTTTTTAAAAAAAAGATCCACCCACCTTACCAATTTATCCCATTCATGAGCATCTTTGCTCAAAAGCTTTTGCTTTTATTTATTTAACCATTTATTTGTTTTTAAATTGAGAGTCATGGTGTTTGATTATATAGTTATTTACAGTTTGCATAATATATCTATTAGAAACTTCTGATCTGTAGGATTAGATTTAATTAAATTAAAAGTTTGCCGGTTTGAAATGTTTTCTTAAAATGCGTGGGCTGTGCCCCCTGCCCCACGCCAGCTTGTGCCTCCCTTGTAACCCCATCTTCCCCTCACGCTGGAGTGGAAATTCCATGCCCTTTTCCTCCCACAGACCACCATTGCTTTTGCTTTTTTAATATTTCATACAAATCATGTCCTAAGTATTGCTTCCCCACAAGTACTTTAGTGGGTTTAGAGAAATAAGTGTCTCTCTTTGGGACTTGATTACAGATTGTCAAGTTATTTTCTAATAAACAGCAGAGTGTTGTTTTTTCACTTTTATCCTTTTGATTAAAAATGTAAGGCTGAGTTTATAGCAGCAGCAGCAGCAACATCATAGCTAGCATGTGTTGATGCTACTGACCTATGTGCCAGGTATTGTTCCGAGCACTGTAATACTCAATGACTTCTCAGAGCAATCTGTTAAGGGAGGTACTATTATTGTTACCATTTTACAGATGAGGAAACTGAGTCACAGGCTAACTTCCCTTCTGTAAGAGGCTCAGTAACCTGGGATTCTCTGGAGGTCTTTCTGGGCCTGAGGAGTCTGAGGATTAGCTCTGGTCTATTCCTCCTCAACCAGAGCCCTGATCTGTTGTACGTAGTGGGCGTGGGTCTGAGATGTTATTTGATGAAAGCAACCTGAGGCTACATTTAAAAAAATTTTTTTCTTTTTAGAGCGAGGAAGGGATAGAGATAGAGAGTTAGAAACATCAATAAGAGAGAAACATCAATCAGCTGCCTCCTGCACACTTCCCACTGGGAATGTGCCCACAACCAAGGTACATGCCCTTGACTGGAATCGAACCTGGGACCCTTGAGTCTGCAGGTCCACTGAGCCAAACCGGTTAGGGTTCTGAGGCTACATTTTTTAAAAATCTTTGCAAAGCCCTGGCACCCTAGATGTGTGTCCTCATGTTGCAAATGATGAGACAGAGGCTTGAGGCCCCCAAATCCATGCTTATTTCAGCAAACAGAAGAGAGCGAATGGTTAGTGGACCCAGGGGATTAGTGTATAGCCAAGCTCCTCATAGGTCTGGAAAGGAACCATCACCCTTATTAAAAATACACAAACCCACCCACTAAGAGCTTTAGTTTTGGAAGAAGGCCTTCCAGGTGCGGGGCACTCTTATCAAGGGGACCCTGTCCCTGTGTTTCTCCTTTGTGATGGGAGTGGACATTCTGTGTTCTGATTCTGGTTGCCCCTTAGGGGGTGCTGCTCCCACACTAATGTCCCTCAAGTGTGGCCATCGAGCACTTCCCTCCTCCTGTCTCCACAGCACACGTGGGATTGGCTGTGGTTAGCTAAACGGAACACTAAGAGAAAGCAGCAAACTAACGCAGAAGCACACAGGCACAGACTGGTGTTCAGGATCCTGGTGTCTGATCCACAGTGACTGGCCTGCTGCTGGGAGTCAGACCCGGCCCACCCTTCAGGCTCAGAGGGTGACCTCAAAGCCCCAAGCCCAATGGTCTCACTGTAGCCCCCAGTCTTCCTCCAGGCCCAGGACCCTCACTGATAGTCATGCACCAGCGCTGTTCTCCCTACATCTTTTTGTTCTTAATGTAGCCTATTATCTTTTAATAAAATTTTTTATTGTGAAAGGTTACCCATAGGCACATTTTTAAAAAATATTTTTTTATTGATTTCAGAGAGGTAGGGATAGAGAGAGAGAGAGAGAGAGAGAAACATCAATAATGAGAGAGAATCACTGATTGGCTGCCTCCTGCAAGCCCTTCACTGCGACCCACAACCCTGACCAGGAATTGAATCGTGACCTCCTAGTTCATAGGTCAACGCTCAACCACTGAGCCACACCAGCCGAGCATGTATAGATCCATTGTACAAAATGTGGAACATGTAAAGTTATAGAAAGAAGAAAAAATCTCTGTCTCCCAGAGATAATCACTAAATACATGTTAAGTCTGTTTTTCCCGACCACACTCCTCACAAAAACTAAATTCTGAGAATGAACAACAGAACAAGTGTATTCTAGGCTCCTTTCAGGCCGAGGTTCTCCTACAGCTTGTGTTTGTTCCCTGCAGAGAGTAGTGATGAGGACCAGCACCCCAGCAAAACCAGAAAACATCGGCAGAGTTGGGGGGCTGGTTACTCCCACAGGGGCAGCTCACGGGGTAGGCAACAGGCCTTAACCATTTCTCCTTTTCCCACTCGGCTCACTGTAGAATTTCTCACTGGGCCTGAGCATGTCTGTATGAAGATGTTCCTACAGCATTGTTTATAGTAGGGCAACAATGGAAACAACCTAATGTCCATCAACTGCAGGACAGGTCAGTGATGCCACACCCTGTCCCAGTTAGAGCTCTTTATTCTTTATATCCCTCTGAAGTAAAAAAAGAAAGATATCAAGTCCTATCATCAGTTTGATCTCATATGCACTTTGTACAATTTCACTCATATGTGGCTATAAATAAGACTGGAAGGAAAAATACCCAAATGCTAATAGTGGTTATCTCTGGATAGCTAAATTATGGGTGATTTTTATTTTCTCTTGTTTGAACTATTCTATAGTATATTTGACATGAGCATATTTTATGTTTAACAACAGAAAAAAATTTTTGCAAAAAAATAAATAAATAAAAGATAAATTTCAGCCCAATTGGATCATGGGAAGAAAAGAGCATGGGGAGAAGAGCCTGGATGAATGCCTCGTACAAATCCTGGCACACATGAGGTGTCTAATAAATGCTGCCCATGTAGCTGAGGAGTTGATCTCTGGGTTCTGTTTCTGGAGATAAAACGATTAGGATTGTGGGCTCTGGTGATAGACCTGAGTTTGAACCCTGGACTTGTCACTGACTGTGTGATCTTCAGGTAATACCTCTGAGCCTCAGTTTCCTATCTGTGAAGTGGGGGAGGAAAAGGAACTAATACCTCCTTCATAGGATTTTCAGGAGGATCAAATGAACTATTAAATATAAAGTACTTCATACAGTGTTGGTACATTTAGTAAGTGCTCAATAAATAGCAACTGTTATCACTGACTTTGAAGAAGGCCTCTCAGATCTCCAATTATTTCTTAATAAATGAACACAATCACTTCTGGATGTGCTAGGGAAGTGGGGGCCTACAACGGAGAAAAGGGAAAGCACTTGTTAGGCTGCCTTGCCTCTGGACTACCGCCCTGCTTACCCCCAGCACAAGACTTTTTAAGGCTTCATGCAGGTGCAAGACCGAAGCTGCCCTGGGATGCCACTCCTGGGAAGAACTGACTAATGGGGTTTGTCTCTACCCAGGTGCTGAGCATAGGGAGCCTGACCTTTTGAAGGATGAGCTTCAACTCTACAGAGGTAATTGATTGTCCAGTGACTTCGGGAAAAACACAGTTAGGCAAACGACGGGAGGGCCTAGGGGTTTGTTGGGCAGAAATGAGATCATGTGCATTTCATGAGCCAAAACGTTGTGGGCAGATGCAGAAAATGTGGTAAGGTGAGTGGTTATAACGTTGACAGATGGACATGGGGCAAGCATTCCGCACCGTGGTGAAACTGTCCTGGGCTCTCTTCTGAACTATAACCTTGACTTGACCAATTTCCCAACCTTTCTGGCCTCAGCTTCCCAATCAGCACAATGAGACATGATCAGTACTCTCTCGTGGAACACTTGGCTATTTAAGCTGGCAAGAGAAAATTAAAAATATGAACTCTTCAAGACTCATATTATGGAATAATTATCTCTGAGCATCGTGATTATTACAGCAAGATCTCAACACTATGGCCATTTGCTTCATAGAACTCTGATGAAATGGGGGAATTTATAGGAATGAACCCGCTTGCCAAAAAGCCTGACTAATGCACATGGCCAGATAAGAAAACCTCCTTAACTTTGTTTCATCCAACATTTCCAAGATCTACATAGTATTCTAACACCTGATAATGAGTCAAGAAAAACATCAAGAAACACTTATTTTTATATTAGAAGAATGAACAAATGTTCAAAATGTAAGGCTAAATATTTTGATGTTCTGCAGGAAGATATTACCAATGACTGCTTCTGGGTGGTAGCATTGTGGGCAGTCTTTATACTGTTCATTTGTTTATTTGAATTTTTTATTTATTTTTAAACAAAAACAATTATTATTTAGTTCTTGAAAAATTCTTTTAATTACCCAAATACGAAAGAAAGATTTCTTTGGGTGTGAAATAAGAGAAACTGGCATGTATGTATATTTTAAAATATTTTTTTCTCATCATGAAAGTGATTCATATTTATTGTAGCTCATGTAGATATTGTCATGTATTTGTGAATTCTTTCCTCCCTATACTTCCGCCCAAGGCACTGGAGGTCCTCAGTAAGTTACACTGTTGGAGTCTCATTTTGTGGCATTCTTAGTACATTCTCTGTACCTTTGGTGCTGGTCACTCTTGGGTCACTTGTAGATAGTGCTCTTACTTGCATGTTCACCCTAAGAACAGCTGAGCGTGCTGAATGTTTATTGCCATGTGCTGAGTGCCCCCTTCTGGTGTCTGTGTCCTGGGGCTGACCTCAAAGACAGGAAGTATACAGGAGTGAGGGCTCACGGTGGTGGTGGTGGTGGTAGTTACAAGTCTTTTTCTGAATCTTAGTTTGGCGCTTTGCCCCCAAATTCACAGGAATTGCTCCTGCAGTGGAGATAGCATGGAAGGACAAACAAGCAAAATCATCAGGGCACCAACGCAGACTCCCTTCTTAGTACCTTATTAAAAGTCCTACCTACCCTTGAGGGGAAGAAGGTGATGGGCTAGGAGAGAGATCACCAGAAACTAGAATAGGCACCAAGAACTAAAAGGCAAATGGCTGGGAAGGTCACCCCAGACCAGTTAATGGTGAGGCTGCAACTCAGGGCAGGAATGTAGGGCTCAGCTCACCCAGACAAGGGGCTTGACACTCGAGTTGCGGAGGGAGCTGGGGCTCCCATGTACAACCCAGCATAGCTGCCAGGAGTTCGGGGCCAGGTGGGGCTGCGGCCTTGTGGCTAGGTGTCATCACCTAGATCTAGATCATCAAGAACAGGCATAGGTTGCAAACTGGTGTGCAGATGTATTTTATTGGGCTCACAGAGTGTTTTACTTTTTCTTTTTTTTCTACAAACCCTTGTGTCAAAGGGCTGACTTTCACTGGTTGAAGCGAGGAAGCTGCTCTGCTATGTACAAAGCTCTTGGAGTGTTTTTTAAAAATTATTATTAATACATTTAATCAATTCTGCAACCCACATTTTTTCACATTTGGACATATCTGAAATCAGAGTGCATCATAAAACCACTGGTAACCTGCAATGATAATTAGCAGTGGTTTTCCTTACAGAGTAACAGAGGAAAGAAATCATGTCTCACAAACTCTGATTTGCCAACCTTTTTTATAATCAAGAAGTCTATGTAAAAACCCAGATTTCTGGCTTCTCCTGAGAAGGTAGACCACATGTCACACTGGGCAGGCAGCGGCTTTAATGGCTGGTGGGTGGTGACTGTCCTTTTAGATGGAATAGGAACCCTTCAGCTCGCTCCAGTCCCCACTTAACCCACTCAGATCAAATGGAAAGTCTCTGGATGAGGATAATGGGTCTGTGATCATGGCTTTTCCTTCTGTGCAGGTGCTCCTGGGGAGGTGGTGCCCTCTGGAGAATCAGGTGAGTGCCTACTTTCGGGAGAGGGTTTGTCGGTGCTGGTGTTGAATGAGGTCTGGGCATTGCCAAGTGTTATCAGGGTTCATGGCTGTGAGACAGGGACTCCAAGTCCACTTGAGAGCCTGGGGCTCTGACCCGGGCTCAGCAAGCAGCAGGGCTGGCTGTGGCATGAGGCAGGGAGCCAGTGGAGATTAGAAAGGAGGTCCAAAAGAGGCAAAGAGGTTATAAGCAGCAATGGATCGATAGAAAGAGCTCCTGGCGATGGACAATTTGACAGGAGCCTTTTCACAGGCCACCTAGTGCCTTCCCCAGGGGACAGGCCGCTGTTACAGACCCAGGCGGGGCTGGGCACTAATGCTGAGTTTCTCACTTCCAGGACTCCGGAGGAGAGGCTCAGACCCAGCAAGTGGTAAGTACTCCAGCCCCAAGAGGGGAGCGGAGGGCGGCCTGAATTCCAGGGGGTGGGATGAGGTCACAGCCATCCTGGGAAAGTGGGTGAGTCCCGGCAGAGATGCCATCACCAGTCAGAGCGTCTCCCGACCATTCAGGAAGGGGACCTCCAAACTCAGGAGAAATGGAACAGAGCATAGACTCAGGCCTGTGGGGGCAGGAGGGGTCAGTGGGGTCCCAGGGATAGCCTTCCCCACTTCCACATCTTGGCCCGGATGGGTCTGGCAGGGAGTGTCCTCTGACTCAGGAAAAAGAAGCCAGGAGAGCCATTCTCAGTGAGGCGGGAAAGAGAAAACCCCACCTACCGTCCTGGGTCAACGTTAAACACTGATTTCTTATTCCTCAGGTGAAATGGAGGAGGCCTCTGAGTTAAGAAGACTGAACATAAAGAAAGATGGTAAGGAAATTAATGTTCCAAAGCCGCTTCTGCTCATCTTGTCCAGATTTCTGTGGGTAGAAAGTCAGCTGGCGGCCTAGAACAACAGTAATCATAACCCACCCATGTCGTGTGCCCTACAACTTGCAAACTCCCCAGCTTCAAATCACCTTGAGAAGGTGGTATGATGATTCCCATTTTGCAGATCTGGAAACTGAGGCTCGGGAATGGGGAATGGTCTTATAACTAGTGAGTAGAATGACCCAAGCTGCCCTCAAG
Organism: Lasiurus borealis; assembly: GCA_004026805.1. Classification (NCBI taxonomy): domain Eukaryota; kingdom Metazoa; phylum Chordata; class Mammalia; order Chiroptera; family Vespertilionidae; genus Lasiurus; species Lasiurus borealis. The sequence goes on along the minus strand of PVJN01025177.1, from coordinate 3,629 downwards.
ACATGATTGGGCTGAGGAAGCTGTGAGTTTAGGTTAGACAAGTTCTAGAGAAGGGGTGATGAGAACCAGAGGGGCCTCCTCCATTCCAGGCCTGGAATCTTGGGGCACTTCAGGTAGGAGGAGGAGTGTGGGGAGGGAGACCATTATGTTTATTAAATAAGTGGCAGTTGTTCTAGAGACATTTTGAGTTGTCGCCAAAGCCCACCTTCAGGGAGTGGAGAGAGACGTGGGTCCATGCCCCCTGCTCTGCCTCTGTCCATTGAGATGAGCAGAGCGTGCTGTTTAATTTTCCCGGGCTAAAGGATGAGCCTTGTCAGACTAAAACTGGGATTCCCTAAGTGCAGATCATGTCTGAGTTGCTTCAGGACATGCATTATTCTCCAAAGTGAGAAGGTGAGTCTCCTTCCCGCTCTCTTTCTTAGCATATGGTCAGAGACCCATACCATTAACACTGCCCTGACCCTTGCTCATGGCCTGTCAGACACACAGAGCAGTCTCTCCCTGTGAGCAGAGCCTTCTCAGGCAGAGGGCTGCTAGAAAGTCGCCATCTTGCTTTGTGTACTGTGTGTGTGTGTATGTGTGTGTGTGTGTGTGTGTGTGTATTCCACACTCGGCAAAATCTGGTAGTTTGGGGCATTTTGAACTGTCTGTTCAAAGAACTGCTCCATAAAATAAAGTATTACCATTTGTCTTATGCTTATTTTAATTTTTTTATGAAATAATAATTATGGTTCTTATAACTGAACAATACTGCTGTTTTTGCTATTTTCTTTAGAGGAGCAGAGCTATAAGTATACAGTATTTGGTAACATTAATGTTGAATTTTAAGATATTCCTTACTTTCTGAATAGAATTTAGGTGTTTATTTTGTTAAGTTGAGATGTAATTGACAGACAACATTATATTCGTTTCAGATGTACCCCCAAAGGGTAAACTGACTTCAGAGCAAAGAATGTCCTGGAAATTTTAATTTTCATTTTTCCCCAGGAAAATAAAACCAGAAATACCCTTCTCCTCTTTCATTCATTTGCCTTCAAAATGCTCCTTGCCAGCAGTGACATGAAATATCACACTGCCTTGACCATTTACGAACTTTCCCATACAAGATCCCCATCTGTCCCATCAGTGACACAGAGGTTGCTCTCCCAATATGTCAGTGCAGACACTGAGGCTCAGAAAGATCAGGACGCTTGTCCAAAGCTTCATGGCACTGCCGTGGCTACACAGGACTAAACTAAGACACATTCCTGGCAGCCTCAACACACACTCAGGAAGCCGGCCTCATTCCAGGCAACCGTCTCTGCATTGTCTCCTCTTTTTCCTTTTCCTTTCTTTCTTCTTGAAATCTTTGTTTGCATCTCTTGCAATCACAGCCCCTTGAGTGGGTCAAAGCCCCTGTGTTCTCTCCTCTGACAAGTCACACGGTGCCCGGCAAAGTGCATGGGGGCCCTCTTTCACAGACCACCCCTGAATTCCTGCCAGCCTCCCAGCTCCTCTCTCTCTCTCTCTCTCTCTCTCTCTCTCTCTCTCTCTCTCTCTCTCTCTCTCTCTCTCCTACGTTCTCTTCCGAACATTCCAAGCCCACATTTCCATTTCTGGGCACTGGGCCCACAGAATGCACAGTGGTTCATGTGTAGTGATGTTTGGTACAACATAGGTGGTAACACCAAACATCTGACATCAATCACTTCATCAGTTGGGGACTGGTTAAATACACTAGAGTGACTTCATACCATGGAACTCTATACAGCCATCAAAAAGAACAGGGCAGATCTGTCTCTGCTCTGAGATGGAAAGATGGCTCTGATCTACCAATGAGAGGAAAAGAGCAAATTATAGAGCAGCAAGTACTGTATTTTCTGGTGTATAAGACGCCTGGGTGTATAAGACAATCCCCAACTTTTCCAGTTAAAATATAGAGTTTGAGATATACTCGCCCTATAAGACGACACCCAACTTTTGAGAAGATTTTTCTAGGTTAAAAAATGGGAAAATATGGTATACACATTGATCCTGCTTTTTTGTTTTGTTTTGTTTTGTTTTATGTGCTTGTACATATATGTGCCTGGAAAGGTTTTGGCAATCACCACTCGGTTTTAAGGAGTAGGATCAGGGAGGGAGAATGGGGCAATGTGAAACTTTTAAACTTGAAACGTTTGCATATTTTACAGTTGACTATACATTCATTCCACAAATAAAGTGTCAGCAGCTCTGCCAGCCTGTGCTGCTTTGGTCAATGGGCAAAATCTCCACCCACCACCCTGCGGAGGGGGACAGAGAATAAACACGGGAATGAAAACATAACCAGCTGAGTGGTGATAAGTGTTAGAAAAATAATAAAGTGAGATAAAGGCTGGAAAGGGTGGGGCTTGGGGTGCTGTTTTAGTTGGGCTGATCAGGAGAAGTGTCTCTGAGTAAAAGCTACACTTCAGCAGAGACAGGAATACTTTTAGGCATTAACCTAGTGGCCGTGCTCAGTGATTAGAGCATTGGTCTGTGAGATGGAGGGTCTCTGATTCAATTCCTGGTCAAGGACACCTACTTGGGTCTGATCGCCACCCCCAGTCAGGACGTATTCAGTAGGCAATCAATCAATGTGTCTCTCTCACATTGATGTTTTTCTCTCGCTCCCCTTTTTTTCCCCCTTCCCCCTCCTTTCCACTCTCTCTGAAATCAATGGAAAAAATATCCTCACTCCTAGGGTAAGAATTAAAAATAAAATAAAATAAAAAAGAGAGAGAAAGAAGCAAATAGTAAATTCCCCACCTCCTCTGCCTTTACAGATGAGTTTTTCCACTTCGTCCTCCTCTGCTTTGCAATTGGGGCCTTGCTGGTATGCTATTACTATTACACAGGTGAGTGGGGGCTGTGGGAACAGTTGCTGGAGAGCTGGGGGTTCAGACCTGCAGGCTAACCATTAACTACCTGACTGTCCTTCCAGACTGGTTCGTGTCCCTTGGGGTTGGCCTGCTCACCTTCGCCTCCCTGGAGACCGTTGGCATCTACTTCGGTCTGGGTAAGCATCCCCTTACCCCCCTCCCAGACTCTTAGAGGGTGGTGGCTGGACCAGCCATAGATGCTTGCCAAGGGCCAGGAAGCCATGACCTCAGCACTTTTTAAAGATGTTCTTATGCTCATGTTTTCCTCCTGACCGCTTGCAAGGTCAATGTGAGGTCTTTGGCAAAACTCTGTGGAAAAATGGGCAGCTCTGTAAAAATGCAACAAAAACAATTGAAAGTGGCAAACAAACAGAATCAGGCAGATGCTGAAAACAAGTTAGTTAATGGGGTTGGGTACTGCGCTCTCCATTTCCTGGAACTGTTATTGCTGTTCGTGGCGGTTGTTTTTAATAATAACTCTAGTACTATTATCTAAGCATAACCTGCTGCCTGAAATTCCACCATGAGAGCCTTGTTTGTGTGGCTTAAGCCTTGGTCCAAGTGTGGGCGGGAAGAGGTCTGACCCCAGGTCCCCTGAGGAGGCACAAAGCTCAGTCACCTTTCTCTTCTTGTCTGGGCAGTGTACCGGATCCACAGAGTCCTGCAAGGCTTCATCCCCCTCTTTCAGAAGCTCAGGCTGATCGGTAACTTTTATATTCTTCCTAAGTTCGCTTTCTCTCTCTCCATCAG
>PVJN01025176.1:0-30317 GCA_004026805.1 Lasiurus borealis | reverse complement strand
GAAAACTGCAGAAGCTAGGAGAGTCCAATGTAGTTTTTTTTAAAAAAAGAGCCACTGACTTGAACCTGGCTGTCCCCCCCCCCCCAGTTCTGATGCTAATTGGTGAAACATCTGACCCCTTTGGGGCATCCATAACCTGATCTGTAAAATGAGGATAGTGATCACTGAAACAATAAATGCGCATGCCTGCAGAGAACTTCTAGGGTATAGAACAAGTTGCTGTTTATTAAGTTTTGTATTGCAAGGTAGAGTTTATTTTTCTCCTAATAGGAAGATATGTAGAAAAGCATGTGGGCTCGGAGAGAAAGTAGCTCCAGAGAATGGAAGAACTAATATAAGAAGGAGACCAAGAGGGACAAAATTCCAACAAAGTAGAAGGAAGTGGCAATGTGAATCAGAGGCTGGGAAATAGAGCAAGTGGCAGAGGAAGAAAAGAAAGAAGAGCCAAAACCGGTTTTGTTCAGTGGATAGAGTGTTGGCCTGTGGACTGAAAGGTCCCAGGTTCGATTCAGGTCAAGGGCATGTACCTTGGTTGTGGGCACACCTCCAGTAGGGGGGGTGCAAGAGGCAGCTGATCGATGTCTCTCTCTCATTGATGTTTCTAACTATCCTTCTCCCTTCCTCTCTGTAAAAAATCAATAAAATATATTTAATAAAAAGAAAAAAGAAAAGAAAGAAGAGAACCTGTGTCTCAGGAGCTGTCTCCTGGGTTGACCATATAAACTGTCATTTTTGTGGGTTAAATAAAGGTCAAATATTGACAATATGATATGATCCAATTTAGAATTAAATTTTTATGAAGAAGATAAATTGGATCTTCTGGAAAAAAAAGATTACCTTCTGCATTACAAGGGGCTGAAATGGGAAGGAGAGAGAAAGGCACTCATCACAGAGGAAAATAAAAGAACCCTGAGCTACTAGGGTTGTGTGATGGACAGGAGGCTTATATCACAGACCTGCACAATGTGAGTCTTAGCTCAGGGGGCTGTAAGGAAGTGGTATGTACCTAAAGAATAGATCAGGAGGGCTAAGGCCTCCAGGATATTTATTACTATGACAAACAGAAAGATGGTTTTCAGTTAACATCACAATACAAATGTCAAAGAATGGCTGCTGTTCATTCTAGTTGATAGCTGTTGATGTAGAGAAGTAGATGTGTGGATGTGCTTTTTTCTTTAGAGATCTGGTCTTCATTTCCCTCTTTCTGGATAACTTGATTTTTATTTCCCTTAGTCCTCAAAAAAATAGTGCAATGGCACTGACTCCCTTCCCGGCCTCCACGGTGAGCATGTGAGCACTAAGTCAATTAGGGGCTTCCATTTCCCTGGCTGTGGTTATTTTGCAGATAAGTGGGTACCTCACCCAATTGGGATCAGTGGCATACAAGCTCAGGATGTTTTTGTTGATATGTTGTAGGAAGGCAGTTTTCCTTCCTTTTGGCTAGAACTTGGATGGTATATAACTGAGCTTTGGGGTGCCTTTTTGCTTCCACATAGAGATAAAAAATGAAGCCAGAATGAATAACAGAGCCAAAAGATGGAGAGAAATTAGATTCTCGTGACATTTTTAAGGTTCTGGATGAAAAATTCTTCAAATTAGACTACCCCTGGCTTTCTAGCCATGATCGAATAAATCATTTCTTTTACCCAAACTCGTATGAATTGAATTTTTTGTCATTTGCAACATAGAGCCCTATATTATGTAAAATAATTCGTTCTTGACAAGAAAATAGATCCCTGCATAGGTAAACCAAGATAGAAAGTTTAATATCAGAAGATACTTAATTGTTCTACATTAATTCAAGTTTCTTGACTTGGATGAATGACATCACAGGATAAAGAAAGAATTCACAAATAAAATTTTAAGATTAAGTTAGTGCTATTTTTAGAAATGGTAGATAATAGAGGAGCTTCCTAAATATCAAAGATGAAAAAGTGTAGCTAATGCAAGGTATGGGTTTATAAGCTTCATTGGAATCTGGGAAATATTTTGGAGTTGTTAACAGACAAAAGTTAGCTGATATGTTGATAGATTACAACATTTTTAGAGCTGAGGTATAACAAAGATAAAGAGGATCATAAATTTAACATAAAAATTGTTGATTGGTGGATCCAGGGATGTATGAGCAGATAGAAAAGAGTGATTAACAGAACTACAGCTATTAACTAAGAACACTAAAAATAAGCCATGCCATTTCAGCCAAATTCACACATTTCTTCAATAATACTACTAATAATTCGGCAAAGTACTATAGATCTAGCATAGCTAAATATCAGAAAGATGTTTGACAATACCTTTTGTGATACCCTTATCAAAAAGGTGGAGAAAAGGAGATTGGATATAAGAGCTACTCAGTAAAGGTGTAACTATTTAAATATACCAGTGAGTCCTTCTGAATGGGTCTACATTGACCTATATGATCATGTGGAGGTCACAATGCTTCACCTTAGTCAACATTTATATTAGGGACTTGAAGGAAGGTAATAGAGCATGGCCATCAACTCTGTGAATGGTAAGGCGTTGAAGATGATAGAAATATGTGTATACATGATTTGAGATTGAATTAATGGAGGTATGATCTATGAAACAAATATGGTATTAGTTTTATAGTATCATTTATTGACTAAGAGAATAGCCTCTGGAGCCTAGCTCTATTCCCATTTACTGTGGAAGGCTGGGCGAGTTGCTTAACCCTCTTTATGCCTCACTTTGTTTATTTATTTCATGAGAAGAGTAACGATACCTACTTCATATAGTCATTATGAATATTAACTGAGATAATAAGTGTAAAACCCTTAGAATGCAACTTGCTATGTAGAAAATATTTGGTAAATTGTTTTTATCCTCATCACCATCATTCTCATCATCGTGTGCTGATGTGATTTCTGGAGGTGTTTCTATTCCATTGTGTATGATAAGCTTGTAAAAGTTAGCTGATGTATCGATAGATTGCAACATGTTTGGAGCTGAGGTATGACAAAGATAAAGAGGATCATGAGTCTAACATAAAAATTGTTGACTGGTGGATCCGAGGTTGTTTAACCTGAGGAAGAAAAGATGCCTGAGTCCAGGGGTTGAAACTTGTCTTCATACATTAATGACTGTCCTCTCAAAGTGAGATTAAATGTGTTACATCTATCTTTAAGAAGAACTAAAGCAAACACATGGAAATGAAATATTTACTACCAGAAGGCATTTCATGAGAGCTGTTCAAAGTAATGCATTCTCTGTCATTTAAGGTGCCTGCACAGAATTTGGGCAACCACCTTGCTGAGGTTGTTGAGGAGATTATATCATCAAATGAGTAGCTGGTCTTTGTTTTCTAGTTTCCTTTCAAACATAAAATCCTATAGCTCTACAATGAATTAGCTTTCTGAAAAGGAATAATGAATCTGATTGATTAGGCCCAGTTCATTGAAGACTTTCCTGATTAATCTCCAAACCAGTTAACTATGAAAGTCCCATTGAGACTCATAGGGTTGCCCTTGTGGTAGGATTTGAGTTTCCCAGTCACTGACATCACCTATTATTCATTTACAATTATTTCTCTTTCCCAAGATCTTCACTGGCATCATCTCCAAAACCATTCTAACCACAGCAATTAGAAACATAATAGCAACAATAAAGACCGACAATTATTGAGCCCTTAATAATGTAAGTGCATGCAAAGTGTATATGTACATGGTGCTAAGTGCTTCATTCCTACCCCCGATTTAATTCCCACAACAAATTTATGAATTTTTAAAGAGAGTGTGTGCCATGCCCAAGGTCACACAGTTAGCAAGGGTTGGAGTTAAGATGCTAATACTGCTGCCATCTCCACCAACGGAATCAAAAGACTTGGTGAAGATGAAAAGAAAGTAAGCACTTCAGAAAAATGTTGGTGAGACTGTGGTCAAACCCACTCTAGATAATGGTCTCTCACTGTCATTGGAGGCTCTACTTTATAGGAGAGGTAATTTATTCAGGCAAAAAAGTCCTGTTGGGAGATTGGATCCAATGACCTATTTCTTTCACCTTGTCATTGACTGTTCCGAGAGGAAGTGGTTTTTGCTTGATTTCCCACTTTGGGCAAATTGATATTGTTCTACCTGTTAGTGGAAGAATTATTTTCATTATGGAACTTGAGTGGGAAGTAGCTCCTCTTGGTATAAATGCCAAGTAGTGGCATGCCTTTGCCTCAAGGTGCACAGCACACATGTACTTTTGTTCCATCCTAATATTTTCTGTGAAGTTGGAGGTATTTGCCTCCAATACCCCAAGAAAGCCAGAAAGAGAAGGCTTATTACAAATTGTCAGTCTCATTTTTGGAATCTCCTAATTAGGTTTGCAATTTTTTCCCCTCTTCAGGATAAATTCAGTGGAACACATTGCTTTCTAAAAATGTCACTTATTTACAGCAAATGTAATCTACCACAACATTCCCACAGAGACGAAATCTCTTGTGTCTTCACATGCCTCAAAGGAGACCCAGAAAAGGAGCCCTTGTGCACATACACCTCCAGGGATAAAGTAATCATTGAGCTAATTAATTAGCTAATGTTTTTTGAAATTGCTTTGCAGATGCAGAAATGACTGTTCCATTAGTGTTCTGAGGCTATTGTAACCTGATGCTCTGTTCCCTATGTGGACAGTGTGCCATAGCTAGTTTCTGCAGAGATGTCAAGAGAGATATAAGAACCAATTTTTCACTTCACGAATCAGTGAAGATGTAGCATAGGGCACCAACATTGCACACCAATAATCAACCAAGGAAATTCTTCTTCTTCCATGTCCTTCATTTCTCCCTCACCAGCAAAGGTTGGCAGATGGTTGATCTTGGTGGTTGGCAAACTGTGGCTCTCGAGCCACATGCAGATTTCCCGTTCCGTTGACAAATGAGTTTTGCCGACCACTGACCTAGACCCTTGATTCCGATAATTACAGGTTGTTGTTGTTCCTTGTGATTAAGTCCTCATCCCAATGGTTGGCAAACTCATTAGTCAACAGAGCAGCAAACCATGCTTGGAAGCTCCATGTGGCTCGCGAGCTGCAGTTTGCCAACCTCTGGTCTATTTCATGCATCATGGAGAAAATAGAAACTATTTAGCTTATGCCTATTAAATTCCTCTCCCTCCACTTTTAGATTTACCTTCAAATATATGAATTGCTACCTTCTTTGACCCTGTCTTTCGGGATGAGTTCTCCTCCTCCTCTTGGAGTGTAACTGCTCTTCTCTTTAGACTCTTGAGATTTAGCCTTTTTAAGGAGTCTTAGAAAAGGAATTGGCAAAGTCATTAGTCAACAGAGCAGCAAATCGCAGCTCACAAGCCGCAGTTTGCTGACCACTGAGATAGACCATCTGCCAACCTTTGCTGGTAAGGAAGAAGATGAGGGACAAGGAAGAAGGAGAATTTCCTTGGTTGATTAGATCTCTCTTGACATCTCTGCAGAAACTAGCTATGGCACAGCATCCACATAGGGAACTGACACTGTCCGATTCTTTCAGGACTCATCTTCAAGGTTACTAACTTGACTGGTCATCCCAGTTACCAGTAAGTCTTTCTCACTTCCAAATTCTAAGTACATTGACATAGTCTTTTGTATATGAACTCAGACTTTGGAAGCAGATTTCCAGGTTCAAGTTTTGGTTTTGCCACTTACTATGTACTTGCTTGTGGACAAGTTAGCTTTCCCACAAATCACTGTCTTCATCTGTCAAATGAAGAGCTTCATACCTACCTCACAGAGTTTTTATGAGGACTAAATGAAATGCTGTAATACTGGCTCAAGGTCAATGTTCAATAAATGTTGGTTGTTATTGTCATTTATTTGTTACTTAAAATGCCCTACATTCAGTTGTCAACTTTTCTGGTTGGCATAGAGTTCCGTGGTGCAGAGGTTTCTCTACTTTCAGCAATACTAGATATACTATAAGTTTATTAAAGAGAGTGAAAAATAATTTATATCCTTTGAATTAATTTATTGATTGACTGTAAGGAAGTTGCTGTTTCTTCGCACTATGGTTTGAGACCAATTCAAATGATTTAATCTGCAAAATGAAAATAATTTCTTCTTCAAAGACAGTAAAAATAAAATCTCATTCAGGGATAAATGAAATGTGTGTGTATATATAAAATTTGAATGTGGTGATTTCCTAGTTTTTTAATTCCTGGTAATCAAATGTGACTATGATATTTATCTTTCTCAACATATTTTTTCTGCATAGATGTTTTTAATGAAACCATTCTTATAGGTGTTGTTGAAAATGATAAAGGAAACAAAAATTAGTTGTAACGTTAGGGAATTGGCTTGATGTTCACCAATGTCCCTTTCAAGCATAAAATTCTTATGAAGTTTAAAATGCTTTTAAATGTCTTACAATCCTCCAGTCATCTTTGAATGATTGATTTAATGAGCTTCTGTCATGTTCCAGACATCGTGTCTGGAATACAAAGTGAACTGGGCCCAGTTTCTTCCTTAGAAGACCTTATGCTTCAGGGATTGGCAATGTTTTCTGCAAAATGCCAGGTTAGTGGTTCTCAGCTGGGGGCAATTTTGACTTTAGGGAACATTTGCCAGTGTCTGGAGGCATTTTTCTGTTGTTAAAACTGGAGTGAGGGGGTGGATGAGTGGAGTAAAGGAGAAGTGAAGTGGTAGGGTATGAGTGCTTCTGGAATTTAGTGGGTAGAGGTCAAGGCTATTGCTATACACCCTACAATGCATAGGATAGTTCTTTGACAAAGAATTATCTAGCCCAGTGGTCAGCAAACTCACAAGCCACAGTTTGCCGACCACTGATTTAGCCTCCAGTCCCAATAGTGCCAAGTTTGAGAAACTCTGGACCAGATAGTAGATAATTAATAAACTGTGAAGATATAGTTTTGTGGGCCATAGGATCTGTAGTGTAATACCAAACTCTGACTTTTTAGCATAAGTGCAGGCAGAGATAATATGTTAACAAATGGTGTGTCTGTGTGCCACAAAACTTTACTTACATAATCAGAAGCACATTGTATTTGGCTCAGAGGCTGTAGTTTGCTGATCCCTGCCCTTGGTGAAATGGAAGACAAAATCAGATAATTGATTATAATATACTAGAGGCCCAGTGCATGAAAGTTCATATACTAGAGAGGGGGTCTCTCATTCTGGCCTGCCCCCTTTCACAGCCTGGGAGCCCTCAGGGGCAGGAAGTGACCCGGTGATCAGGGAAAGGCTAAGCCCCATCGTACCTCTGCTGCTGCCACTGCTGGCAGCACAAGCGTAGGCTGGCCTTGGTTACCTGAGCCTTGGGCGGCCCTGGGAGGCTGGGTAGCCACTATTGAAGACTTGCCTGTATCTTGACTGTTAGTTGGGCAGCCACCATCCACCATCCGAGGCTCATCTGTGTCTCAGGCCGGCCCTGGGTGACTGGGGGGATGAGAGGACTGGAGGATTCCAGAGACAGACGAGCAGAGTGGCCAGGCCCACCTTGGGTTCTGGCCTTGCTGCATGCTTGCCACCCTGGCAGGGGACTGGGTACTGCCATCTTGTGACTGCGGGTGCCACCATGTTTGAGGGCAGGGCAGTCAATTAGCATATTCCCTCCTTATTGGCTGTGCATGCTGCCATCTTTGTGATGGTGTGAGGGTCAATTAGTATATTCCCTCTTTATTAGATAGGATTTTAATATACTAAGCTATATGATCTGATCCAAGTTTTGGCAGGTTTACATTGAAGCTCAAATTTGGGAACTGAATTAACCTAAGATATTAGAGATGGTTTCTTGAAAGAGAAAGAATATTAGCAGAACTTTAATTGTTGTTAAGAGTGAGGAATTAGCTCGAGCTGGTTTGGTTCAGTGGAGAGAGAATCAGCCAACAGAATGAAGGGTCCCAGATTTGATTCCCATCAAGGGCACATACAGGGGTTTCAGGCTCAATCCCCAGTAGGGGCATGCAGGAGGCAGCCAATTAATGATTCTCTCTCATCACTGATGTTTCTGTCTCTCCATCTTCCTTTCTCTATAATACATATTTTAAAGAGTGAGGAATTAGGCCAGAGGAGCAATTTCAAGGAAAGGAAATGGCATTGGCAAAGGCATAAAAATGTGATATAACCTGGTGAGTGTGGGAAATAAATATGAATAACAGGGGAAATAGGGATGGTGTGGTGTGACAGTAGTAATAGTAACAGCAGCCAACATGTAATGAGTGTTTACTATATGCCAGAAACTCTTATAAGTACTTTATATATTCTAACTTATTTCATAGACACATTAACTCAATGTGGCTGGTTGATGCAATATAAAGTAGGAGATGGATGTATGCACCAGAGCTAGGGATTAGTTCTACAGTTGAGTAAAAACTAGGAATGAAAAGATAGGGAGGATGTAATTGCTAAGAGTTATCAACTTGATTGAAGATAGGGGTGAGGGTAGAGAGGAGGTCACAAGTTTCTGGCTTGGGCGACATTAATACAATATGGAGATACTGGGGGAGAGGCAAGCTTAATGAAGAAAATGTCAAGTTTAGTTTTGAGGCTATTTGTATGGAGGGACTAGTATTATCTGGAGCTCAGGGTTGAGTTCACATAGGTGTCTATAGCTGTAACCACAATATAAGGAATATAGTGAAACTGGTTAAAATTAATAAAATCAAGTAAGAAAGAAAGCAAAACAAGTAGGACAATAGATTTGAAAAAAGAATTCTGAGAAGGAGAGGTAGGAGTTCAGAGAAAGTGGTACTGTGGAAGCCGAGAAAGAAAGTCTTCAGGTGGGCAGTGTAGTCAGCAAGGCTCAGGGACAAAGGGAGAACCAGTAAGTTGAGAGCTAAAAGTGCCATTGTAGCTGCTGATTCAGAGGCAGTGGGCCGCTTTGTTTTACTTTTGAACCAGAAGGACTTGTTCATTTTGAAATTCAGAGGCGAAAAAGCCAGGAGAAGTGAAGAAGCTGATGTTATGACAAATATAACTGTTGAAACAACATCCCTAGGGGGAATCCCAAACTTTAAAAAAAATGTATTCATTAAATAGAGTACAAAGGAGAAATCTTACTAACAAATATTTTATAGACTTACTTTGAGTTGTTGTACATTTTTTAGAAATGTATTTTTATGTACTCTTTCAATAATTCATGCTTTGCAGTGATACTCTTCTTTCCCTAATTGATTAGGTCTATCATTAAATTTTACTGAAGTTGAGGGCTTGAGGGCCTCAACATCTATTTGCTATAATAAAATTTAAAAGCCATAGCTGTAGAACAGTGAAACTTAGGGGCTATTTTTTATGTGATTAGCTAATGGAATGCTAACTTCATATATTTCAAAACTAAAAGATACCAAAAAATAACTAGAAGACAATGTCCATTCAATACAAGCCATTCATTGAATGCTTTACATTTTTATTAATAGTGATATGACAAGATATTTTGTTCTCAAACAGCTTCCCATCCTCTCTGTTTTGTGTGTTTCGTGTACAAGGGATTTACAGCAACTAATATTGTTGATGAGAAAAGATTTATGTATGCGGAACACTTGGAGAATCTGATCATGAAGAAATTAACAAAATGCTATTATCACGTGTCAGAGTCTGTGGTTCAAGCGATCTGTAGTAGAGACTTTCAGGAAGGGAGAGTGTAACATGTATTGATGGGGATTATCTCCATCTACCAGATCAGTCTATATGGTATTCTTCTCTAGACAGGCTTCAACTAAATTACTGTTATTTACTGAAGTGAAGGATAAATGCGAATGAGGCAGATTCAAGATATTAACATATTGTTTGTTCTTTAGGGACAAATATTGTCTTATTTATCTTTGTAACCCTCCTGGGCCAAGGAACCATGAATGCCATTTATTAAGTGCACAGTCAGTGCTGAAATGGTTACATTTGGCCATTGTATTGGCACAGCTCAGGCAGGTTGGGCCATGGGCTTTGTGGATGCTTTTCAAATAATGGTGCCAATGATGAAAAACAGCAAGGTCCAGACAAAGTGATTTGTGAGAGCTCAATCTATGGAGGACTGGAGTGAAAAATGTCCTTCTAAGAAGGACATTTAGTTAGTCTCTAAGAAATGAGACTAACTGTGGGATGTACTGTTGGAATTGGCCTCATTGACTGGGCTCCTCCCTCCCTTATAATAGTACTGATTCATAAAAAAACAAAAACATTTTCTGTGTGAATGAATGAGCCAATTCCGGTTTAAGATAGATAAACAATAAAGAAGTAGCCAATGTCTCATTCAAAGTAGTTTCTTCCAAAAGAAATTTAAGATTAAGAGAAAGCTTACATGAAACACATAAAGTAAAATACACAAAACCAGTTCTCACCTCTCAGTGTTTATCACGCTGGCAGTTTCATGAAACTAGTGTTGAGAACGACTGCTCTATGATTTTTGCTAGCGCTCAGTCCCTGTAGGCAAAATAAAGTATTTCTGAAAGAGATTTGTGAAAATTGTAGACTCTGATAACACTGCTGGTTTTCAGGTTTTTCTCTAATGAGCAGCTTATCAGTAAATGCGTTCTGTGGTAATTACTGCATTAGGGCTTATTGGCATAAAGTGTAGTAGAATGCCCATTATCCTCATGCAAATTTGAATTTCCAGCCAGTTAAATCCCCTGACCTGAAGTCTAAGTCTCCTGTCATAAATTAATAGACCTATGTATTAGCTCTTTGGGATTGGCAGTGACAGAGAACCTCAGGAGTGGGTTGAATGAATCAAAACCTGGGTGGGTGGGGCTTACTCATTGGAATGTCTCAAAAAGGCTGGGAGCTAATTGTGCTACAGAGGCTGTTTGGTGTTTTGTTTTGATTTTGTGTCATTTTACAGGGGAGCCAGGCAGTCCGAGCAATGGTTCAAGTTGCTGTTGATGCCAAAGGGGGTCATTCACGGGACAGCATGGGCCATTTGGAGGTTGTAGCATTCAGATGGAGCTCTGTTGTGGTTCCAAGAGACCTGTCAAATGAGGGGTATGGATCCTAAGGTTTTCCAGGCATTTTGGTCAGCCCAGGCTGCTAAAACAATGAGCACAGCCTTGATGGCATCAGCAATGGGCATTTATTTCTCACCATTCTGGAAGATGGGAAATCAAAGATCAAGGTGCCAATATAGGTGATGTTTCATCAGGACCTTCTCGATGGTTTGCAGATAGCCACCTTCTTGCTATGTGCTCACATGATGGAAAGATAGCTAATCTCTATAGTGTCTCTTCTTTTAAGAGCACTAATATTCTCACGGTGGCTCCACCCTCATGAGTCAATTATGTCCCCAAAGCTCTACATCTAAGTACCATCACACTGGGAATTAGGGCTCCAACATCTGAATTTTGGTGAAGGCCCAAATTTAGTCATAGCATCAGGGAAGGCTTGGGACTCAGAGCAAGGGACGCCCAGTCTAAACAGACTAAGGTTCACTGTTGTCTTGAGTCTTTGAAGGAGAATGGAGCACAAGGCAGCATGCACAGAAGAAGCCAGGCCAGTAGTAAGTCTATGTAACAGGGCAGAAGTGAGTGTCACAAAGTGGCCACATAGTATTCTGGTCATAAGTGGATTTGTAGACATAATCCTATACTCTTAACCAGACACTAGAGCAGAGGTGACTCCTGGGCCTCTCATCCATACCAAGACTGAGTGAGGAAAGAAGGTTTGTGGGTCTCTCAAATTACACTCAGTTATCTTGAGGTTAAAACAAGGGAGGAGCTGGTCTGACAAAGTTGAAAGCCTCTTTCAAACCTATTTGTTTTATTGAAGGAGGTTGGTGTTTAGTGTCTAGAGACTTCAAATGCTTCTGGAGGCAATGACTGATTTTTTTCAACAAACAATGGGGGAACTTTCTGGAGGCCCAGAGCCTTGGCTAATGTACCCTTCTCCCAGCACAGTGAAATTCATAATTAACAGTGAGAGACTCATAGTATCTCAAGAATAGGAAATCATTACTTCAGTTGTTTCTTCAAATGAATCACTGATGTTCATGAAGGAAAATAGTGTGTTTAATGCCTAAGGCACGGGTCCAGGTAATTGTGGTGAGGAGTAACATTTCTTGCCACACTGTGAGTGTGTATGTGGCTGGGGCCAAATAAGTTGTGGTTTTGGTGCTGATCCATTAGTCGCGAGTGTGGTGGGTGAAAGTTCTGTTATAGGTCCCAGGATAAAAGGAGCCTGGTATTTATAGACCGTGAGAGGAAAGCGAGTTGGGTAGGCAGGTTACTTGTCAGCTTTACACCAATGACTTTTATGTCTTCCAGGACACATTCAAATGTGTTGCTTGAAGCGGGAAAAATGTAGTCCTTTTTGTCTCATACTAAATTCAGTATCTTGGTTGGAAGAATCCATAGGAAGCATCCCACAACCTTTGGAATTTTCCATTACAAAAGAGGAGCAAGGCGTTCTCTGTTTAGGGACAGTACAAACTGTTTCTGGTGCAAGATGAAACCCAAGAATCACTTAGGAAAAGCAGGAACATGGAGGCAGCAGTGTATTTTCCAACAGCAAGTACTCAGTGTAGGATGATGAACAATCACAATGGTAGCCTAGTAAGTGGTACTTGGGACAGAATCAGCACTTGCTCATTGAATAGCAGACTATATGCTGCTTTGAAGCTCTATCTGGTCTCCTTTGTTCTGTGAACTGACTAAAGGCCCAGGTGAGAGGCAGAATTGAAAAGCATTGTTTTCCTTGAACTTTATCTTCTTGACCACTTGACCTTCTAAGCATTGTAGACAAGAAAGATCTAAATGAGACTCAACCCGGAATCATCTTGTATCAACCAAAGCATAGAAGGGAAGAAATAAAGGGGTGAAAGAAATATGAAAGTCTCATATACAGAAATAACTCAGAGATGGTTGTCCTGAGAACCAATTATATAGAAAACAGTCAAAGGAAGAGAGTCCCAAGAAGGCCACATGATTCAGGAGAGTTACATTTTATTCATATTTATTAAATTATTGTCCCTCTAAAAGACTTTTGTCTTTCTAGAGTACTTTTATGGGTCATTGATGAGTTAATTTTGCCCTAAATCAAGTTCTAAGTTTAAGGATAGGGAGAGAAGAGAAGCTTTGAGCTACTCCTGGGGAAATTATAGGAGTAAAATGTTTTATTTTATTTTTTGCAGCTCATATAGATTCATGGTAGTAGAGTTCCAAAGGATTCTAGTGTCCGACGAAATAACTACCACTGAGTTGCTATGTTGCTTTCTGGTTCATGTTTTAAAATTTTACTGTATGTATATATGCCCTTAAGCTATGTGTAGTACCATTTCAGTGTTTGAACTTTGTACAAATGAAGTCTTACTACATATATCTTGGTACAACTTATTTACACAACATTTTTTGTTTGTAATTCTTTTTTTTATTTTTTTTAATTAATTTTTTTATACATATCTCCCCATTGCCCCCCCTCCCTCCCAGGCATAACATTTAAAGATTTATCTGTAGTGATTCATGTGGATTTCATTTATTCATGTTAACTGCTATTTAGTGTCCTATTATAGGAATAGACTTGTTTCATTTATTTTACCCCTTCTAGTGTGGCTAGATTTTTCTGTAGTTCCCAGTTATCAATATTACAGTTAAGGCTATAGCACATGCTTTTGTATGTTTTTTATTCACATCTGTGTCAGAATTTATCCAGGATATATACCTAGATGTGCAAACATCTGATGGACATAAGCAGGTGTATCTTTTAACTTTACCGGATATAGTAATGCCAAAAGCAGTGTACAGATTTTAAGTACCATCAGTAGTATTTAAATGTCCCTGTCTCCTTGTATCCTTGACAATATTTGGCATTGCCAGTAATTTAGATAATATAGTAAAACAAACTCATTAGAATATAAGCCAGATTTATCCTGTAAAACATATACCTGTGCTCTTCTCCCATTTCAAGTTCCCTATTCCTCCTGAGAATTTAGAGACCTCAGGGTATACAAATTGCATGTTTCCTATCTCATTTCCTTTTTATTCTGCTAAGCCCCAGTGAGAGGCCTTCCATCCAGGTGTCAGTTTAGAGCTCATTTCTTATTTATCAGTAGAAACTTATTGTCTTTCCACTTAAAAGTTCTGTCAGTCCTTACAGAATTTTCTTACCCATATCCCAATAATCTCACATGTACTGTCTTTCAAAAATGTCAGAATACATGAGATCACAGTCTGAATACCTGCATGCAGAACATAAAGCAAAATGCAAACAAATCCCAAAGCAGAAATGATGACTGAATGACTGAAGATGGAGGCACTGAAAACTATTATAATAGGATGTTTTCATTGAAAACTTCTTCCCCCAATGTATTCATTGCCTGCCCAGTTTAGACTTTCTCCTCTGTGGTGTTGATTGAGAGATAGGAAGGAAATTGTCATTTTCTTCTACTGTTCAAATTGTGTGATTAGCATTGGAGTCTCTCAGTCCCATGGCTTCTAATAGTTACTCTCTAATAAAAAGTCATAAAGTTATGTATTACAGTCTTTGTGGGCCATTTAATTGAACTATTTGATCATTAGTAATACTGTGAGTCTTCTAATGTACGAGTGTTTTTCTTTTATTTTACAATAGTTAAGACAACATATGTATTGGATATATGACAATAAAACAAAACAAACTTTATTATATAGCTTAGCATGGAGATAGAGCTACAGAAAAGAAAAATATCCCGCCTTTCATTAATCAATTAATGCCCTTAATTAATTTTCATTTGATAAATTAACTTCAGTAACATCCCAATGTATAGCAGATTAGTAAAATTTTAGGGTCAGTACATTGAGATTTTTCTACCAATTGTTATATCAGTTTTGCTTCTGTGGCAGTGGAAATGAAGTTGGATGCTACACTGACCTTAAAGGCAACCTAAGAAGTAGTGTGACAATGGTGAAAACTTTAAAATTACTTAATTATTGGGCTTTAATAAACTCATGGGAATGTTTTAAATATAGTTTTTACTGATTTCAGAGAAGAAGGGAGAGGGAGGAAGAGATATAAATAGCAATGATGAAAGAGAATCATCAATCAGCTGCCTCCTTCATGTCCCACATGGGGGATCGAGCCCTCAACACAGGCATGTGCCTTGACTGAGAACCTCCTGGTTTGTAGGTTGATATTCAACCACTGAGTCACACCGGCTGGATAACTAATGAAAATTTATCAAATAACTATGTATTAAGTACTTCTATATGTCAGGTATGTGCTGAGTGTTGGTGATAAAATTATTATCAGATAGTAGATATCCCACTCCTTATTGAGATTTAAGATCTAGTTTTCATCATCGTTTGAATCAATGTGGTTTTTAAGAACATGAGATTCCATAGCCAAATACAAGGATCATTATATCTCTATATCTTCTATATTTAACTGGAACAGTTGGATTAAAAATTTCTGATACCTGACCTGAGATCACTTATATATGTATTGTTTTATTAGTTATAAACATTTTGATTGTAATAAGAATTTTTATTATGAATATGTCTTGTATTCAATGTTGAAAGAGGAGAATGAAGATAGAGGCACAGAAACACACAGAAAGAAATAGCATGAAGTAAGCATTTAATATGCAAGTGCATACATACAAAGGGAGGTTCAAGCAAAGACTGAAAATTAATAAAATGTATAATTTTCATAAGAAAAAAATCCATCTTCAAATAGTATTAAAAAGTTGAAAAACATTTTCCCCTTGGTGTTATTTACATTGCATCTTTCTTCAGTTCAATTCAGTTTAGCCAAAATATATTAAAATCAGAATGTATGCACCACTTCCATACTAGCCATAGGGGTAGAAAATTAATATACAGTGGTTCCTTTCTTCAAGGAACCCACAGACCAGTGAAAAATACTTATAAGCAGATTGAAAATAATTGTAATATGGTGAAAAATAAAGTTCTGAAAGTAGAAAAATATTTAAAATACCATGTGAGGTTTCTGGTTAAGGTGGATAACTTGTATCAGAGTAGACCTGTCACTAAGAGTGACTATAAAAGCCAGAAAGAGTCAGAGATCTACCAAGGGAGAGAGGACCTGAAGGGCCAAGATACTGAGAAAAGACAAGGGAAGGATATAGAGGTGAGATAGAGGTGAGACTAAAAGTCAGCATATATATTCCCCTCAACACCTTTTCTAGGAGACAAAGGAAGAAGTGGTATCCAAGAGGCTGGAAACGTGAGCCAATGTTTAATAGTCCCATAAAGGTAGGGAGAGAAAAATTGAGCCTAGATCTTTCCAAGGAGGGGGTGGGGTGTTAACAAATACTCAAGGTGGCCCTTGGCTCCTTCATCCATCTTCAAAGGTAGCAGCATAGTATCTTTACCTCTTTGTTATCAACTTTTATATCCATAACTAGAGGCCCAGTGTACAAAATTTGTGCACAGGTAGGATCATTAGGCCTGGCCAGCAATCAGGGCCAATCAGAGCCTTCCTTCCCCTTGACTGCTGGCTGCTGGCTGCTTGCTGGAACCTTTCTTCATTCCATCCTACATCCTGGTGGTGAGCATATGTTATAGCCAGTGGTCAAACTTTGTTGGTTGAACTCCTGAGGGGACAATTTGGATAGTAGTCTTTTATTATGTAGGGTTATTTAGATTTACATTTTCTATTGCTGTTCATTCCTTCTGCACTTTCATCTGAGAACATCTTCCTTTTGCCTGAAGGCCTTCCTTTAGTGTTTAATTTAGAGACAATATGCCAGAAATGCGTATTCTCATTTTTTGTTTGTCTGCACATATTTTTTGTTTTTTAAAGAATACTTTTACTGATTATACCATTCTATCAGAGTTTCAAAAGGAAGAGAGATTAGGAAATGCTATGCTACAAGCTTTGATGGTGAAGGAAGGAACTAGGAGCCAAGGAATGTGGGAGCCTCTAGAAGCTAGAAAAAGGCAATAAGAAATGAATTCTCCCCTAGAACAAGCATGTCAGACTCACTGCCTATGGCCACATGCCTCGTTTTTTTTTGGCCTATGTTAGTCTTTGAGTTTGACATACTTGCCTAGAAATTCCAGAAGGAACAAGCCCTGCTTACACTGTTACTTTTAGCTTAGAACAGCCCATTTTTGACTTCTGACTTCCAGAAATGTCAGATAATAAACTTATGTTGTGTAAGCTCCTAAAAAGATAATATGTGATATAATTTGAAATATTCATAAAATTTTTTAAAAACATGACTAAAATATCAGAAAAGCCTTGAAGAGAGTAAATGGAGTTGAAGGGTTCTAAGGACCTTGTGTTGCCAAGGAAGTAGTAAAAACAAGCTTTTAATTAGGAAAATTCTCAGAAGAAGAAATGTAAAATCTATCAAGGAAGTAAATTTTGTAAATAAAATTTCCTTTCAAAGAGAAATCCTGATAATATGAATTAATGGGTGAACTCTTCCAAACATTTAAATAAAACATAAAGATGTTGGCATTAAACTAGATAATTAGACTAATGGAACAGAGATTCTGGAAACTGACTCATATTATATAGACACTTGATTTATATTAAAGGTGAGTCTGCAAGAGGAAACCAAGATGGTGGCATAGGTAAACACCTAAACTGATGCCTCGCACAACAATTTCAAAACTACAGCTAAAAGGCAAAAATGGTCATCATCCAGGACCACAGGAAAGCTGGCTGAGTGGAAATTTCACAACTAGAAGGAAAGAGAGGGGCTCACGGAGATTCAGAGGAGCTGTAAAAAGCTGAGGTACGGAGAGACATGCATGTGAAGAGGACGGGAGGCAGAGTGCCTGGCTGGCTTCCTCTAGCGGGAGGGAGACCGAAACCCTTAACTGCGCTGAACCCCAGTTCCAGGTGAGCCTCAGACGGGGAGAGTCTGGACTCTCGAAAAAAGGGAGGAGTGCATGGAAACTCAGAGGAGCTGTGAAAGGTAAAGGTCTGGAGGCCTGTACGCCAGTGTGCATAGAGAGGACTGATTGCTGATTATGCCTTGGCTTTCTCTAATGGGAGAAAGACCAAACCTCCCAACTGTGCTGAACTGTTCTGACTGCACTGAACACTAGTTTCGGGCAAGACCCTGGAACCCCAGACGCATATGAGTCCCCAGAGCGCACAGAAACTCAGGGGAGCCACGAAAGGCAGAGGTCTGGAGGTGCGTGAGCAAAAGTGTGCAGAGAGGGCTGCATCGATTACCGAGGGATATTGACACCCAGGGGATGTGTAGGGAAGGACTGATAGGAAGACAAGGCTGTCTGCTCAGCCCTGAGACTCCACCCCATCCAAGCTGAGCACAGAGGCTTTTGCAATTTTGCAAGTCTTATATCATAAGGCTGAATCCAGCAGAGTTCTCCCATTGTAGACACAGCTGATCCTCACAGCCAGTTGGCTTGGAGGTCAGTTCCCCACAGTGATACCATCAACAATCAAGACTTAACTACAACAAGGCTGTACACACAGTCTGCAAAGGGGTGCACCAAGAAAGTCCGCCTCAGGTAACTGGGGAGGCGGAGCTACTGGGCCATATAGGACACCTAGTACACAAAGCTACACTACCAACTCAGGGAAGCAGTGAGAATGCAGAGACTAAGGAACAGATCTGAAATGAAAGAAATGGAGGAAAACAAATGACTGGATATAGAGTTCAAAACCACGGTAATAAGGTTTTTCAAGATATGTGTACATGTAACACATTAAATAAAAAAATAAAATAATAAAAATAAAATAAACTAAAAAAAATAATTTCCTAGAAAAGGTGGATAAATTTAGTGAGACCCAAGAGGAGATGAAAAAGGATCAACTATAAATTAAACATACACTGACTGAAATAAAAAATATTATACAGTGACCTACCAGCAGACTAGAGGAACACAAGTCAAAGATTTGAAATACAAAGAAGCAGAAAACACTCAACTAGAAAAGCAAAAAGAAAAAAAGAACCCAAAAATTTGAAGATAGTGTAAGGAGCCTCTGGGACAACTTCAAGTGTACCAACATCAGAACTATGGGGTGCCGGAAGAAGAGAGAGAACACGATACTGAAAACCTATTTGAAGAAATAATGACTGAAACTTCTCCTATCTGGTGAAAGAAATAGACTTTCAAGTCCAGGAAGTACACAATACCCCAAACAAAAGGAATCCAAAGAGAACCACATCAAGACACATCCTAATTAAAATGCCAAGGGCAAAAGACAAAGAGAGAATCTTAAAAACAGCAAAAGAGAACAGTTATTTATTTACAAGAGAGTACCCATAGGACTGTCAGCTGATTTTTCAACAGAAACTATGCAGGCCAGAAGGGAATAGCAGGAAATATTTAAAGTGATGAATAGCAAGAACCTACAACCAAGATTACTCTACCCAGCAAAGCTATCATTCAGAATTGAAGGGCAGATAAAGAGCTCCACAGACAAGAAAAAGCTAAAGAAGTTCATCACCACCAAATGAGGATTATATGAAATGCTGAAGGGTATTCTTTAAGAAGAGGAAGAAGAAGAATTAGATAAAGATCAAAATTATGAACAACAAATACATATCAACAAGTGAATCTAAAAATCAAGTGAATAAAAAATCTGATGAACAGAATAAACTGGTGAATATAATAGACTCAGGAGCATAGAAAGGGAGTGGACTGACAATTCTCAGGGGGTAAGGGGTGAGGGGAGTGCGGAAAAAGAATGAACAAAAATCATACACCTATGGATGAGGACAATGCGGGATAGGTAAAGGCAGAGGATGGGGTAGGAGCCAGGTGGAGGGGAGCTATGTTGTGGGGAGGAAGAGGAACAATTGTAATAATCTGAACAATAAAGATTCATTAAACTTAAAAAAAATAAAGGTGAATATGCATAACAGAGGGGAAAGCATAATGTTTTCAAAATATGGTTCTTGATCAATTGGGGAGCTCTTTGGAAAACATACTGACTTCGGCCTCATGCCATACACATAAACCAGCTCTAAGTAAATTGCCTATCTAAATGTGAGAAGGCAAAATAATAAAGCATATAAAAGAAAATATAAGTGAATTTCTTCATGGGCAAAGTTTTCAAACAGGGTGCAAAAAGTGCTAACCATAAAGGAAAAGATTGAGAAACTAAAAACTCTATTATAATTAGGAATATTAAAGGACCCCATCAACAAAGTAAGAAGTTCCAAAGTGGGAGAAGATATTTGTAATGAATATATGCCATAACAGCCTCTGATCCAGAATACTAGCATATTAAGAACTCTTACAAATAAATTAGACAAAAATTAGTTTTTTTTTTTTTAAATGGACAAGGGCTAAAACAGGTACTTTACAAAGGAGCATATCGAAATGATCAGTGAATTAATGAAAAGATCACAACTGTATTAGTCCATAGTTAAGTTTAAATTAAAATACAATGTAATACCACTATGTACTCAGTAAATGCATGGCTACATAAAAAAAGACGGGCAAAAATCAAATATTGGAGAGCCTGCGGAACCACTGAAATTCCCATACATTGGGGCTGGTACAAGAATTTTGGGGAAATTGTCCAAGCATTTTGGAAAGTGTTTTGACAATATCCACTAAAGCTGATTATGCATATCCTGTGATTCAGCACATCCAGGCCTAGGTAGATGCCAACAGAAATGCATACATATGCACATCATAATATGCATGCAAAAATGTTGCTAAACACACTGAAATAGTCCCACACTGGAAGCAACCCAAATGACCATGCACAATAGAATAAATATTGTGTTATATGCCCCAAATGGAATGTTGTATAACAATAACAATGAATAAATTATGTACAACAACACAAATAAATCTCACAAACACAACACTGAGTAAAACAAGACAGAGTATATATTTTTCCTTTTATATAAAGTTTAAAGCAGGCTGAACTTTTCTATGGTTTTATAAGTCAGTTTTCTTTGAAGAAGAATGCGTTGAGTGGAGGTAGAAGGAGGTTTCTTGGGTGCTAGTGTTACTTTATTTCTTGGTCCGGAGGGTGAGTATAGAAGGATGATCACTCTGAGGAAGACTTGAGCTGTTGATCTTTTGATTTGTGCATTTTGTGAATTTATTGTTTTAATTAAGTAAGAAGTTTTAGAAACTATTATACTAGCCAAGAGGAAGGAATGATGTATTTTATTTGGAGAAGGCTTGAATAAAATATGAAAATTGGCCATGATTTTGCCAAGAAATGGGGAAAGCATAGTTCATTAAAGAGATACTCTAAGCCAAATATGCAGTAGTGGGAACATTTGTGTTATTTTCCATGAGTATTTGGGCATAAATGGGGAGAAAGGTAGGAGGTTAGGCTAAAATTAGGTTGGATCCTGTTTATTGAGTGTCATAAGTAGCACAGCATAAAGAGAATGACAGATTGTTTTTCTAAAATTTATTTTTAATTTTTAAATTTTCCTCATAAGAAGAAAAGACTGTGATTCATTTTTAAATTTTTGAAAATAGTTTTCAGAGAAAGATTAAATGACATGAACATATACAGAAGCTGAAGTCATCTACTGAACTATGAACTCAGCAGAGGAAGGGGCTTTTGAAGTATTTGAGTCCCTGCTCTTCTGAGTGCAGGAATCACTTCTAAGAGAGATGGCAGATTATTATTATTATTATTTTTTAAATATATTTTTATTGATTTTTCACAGAGAGGAAGGGAGAGGGATAGAAAGTTGGAAACATCGATGAGAGAAGACATCGATCAGCCACCTCCTGCTGCACGCCCCCTACTGGGGATGTGCCCGCAACCAATGTATGTGCCCTTGACTGGAATCGAACCTGGGACCTTTCAGTCCGCAGACTGACGCTCTCTCCACTGAGCCAAACCGGTTTCGGCAAGAGATGGCAGATTATTAATCAGAAACTGTAATGCCGGATTTTGGATAGGACTGCATTTGAAATACCACCAGACAAAGATTTGTTTTGTCAGTGAATTCTGAAATTGAAATTGAGTCCTTCTTTTCCTGTGACCTCCCTCCTCCTCCAGTTTGTGTATGAATGCGGGGTATTCAGTCTCATTTTAATTAGTTTACTGATTTACAGCAACCCAAAGTGGACTGGTTTGATTTTATCATCTTGCACCAATGCCTTCTTTGTTGTAGTTGTTGCCTCTGTGGTCTCTCTCCTGTACAGACATCATTAACTGGCTTTCTCAGGGTTCAGAGGACCTCAGTGCCTGAGATGGCTAGGCCACCTCCTCAATCAGCTTGGCCATCACCAGAGGGAATGTACCTGATACCCTAGTACAGGGGTACCTTGTGATACGAGTGCCCTAACACACGAGATTTTTGAGATATGAGCCATTGAGCGAGCGATTTTTGCTTTGAAATATGAGCAACATTTGAGATAGGAGTAATCGCGCGGATCGGCCGGCTGCACATGACTTGAGCATCTCATAGTTTCCCACGCCTCAAGGTTACAGAATGAGTTAAACTCGTATCTCGAGGTACCACTGTACTTTAAGTTAGTTTTGCCTTGGCAGGAAGGGAGCATAAATACACTTCATTTACTTCCTGAGTTAATTACCCGAGGATAAAAGTATTATCCAAAACATGGTGACTGCATAGGGAAAGAGCAGATGTAATGCTTCCTAATGTAGCTTCTCTTGGCACCCAGGGTCTTATGGCAGCATTTGAGGGTGAGTCCTTCCAAATCATCTTAACAAGCTCACTTCTTATGACCCTGCCTTATGCGATTGGGACCTATGTCACATTCTGAAAGAATTGACATAGATAATCGCTGCATGTCCAGTGAGAGAAATGTTTTCACATATTGGAATTTCCTTGCCCTTGACCCAAATGTGGCAAAGCGAGGCCATATTCACAGCTGGAGGGCATCAGCATCCCTGTGCAGATGGCCTCGTGAAGTAGTTTTGCTTCTAGCTTTACCATGCTTTAAAAAACTGTTTGCCATATGGTAATAAATACCGTAAGAGGAAAAAGAAAAAAAAAAGAAATAGGCAGGACCTGAAATGTTTTTGTTTGCTTGTTTGTTTGTTTTGTTCTTTTTTTTTTCTGAATCTTTACCGCAAAATTCTACCCATGTTTTTAGTTTTCAAAATCAATGAGATACTTTAGGTCAGTGATTTATTAAATTGCTTGTGGAGACCTCAGGCTCCTTGGTAATGACAGAGAAGAAAACTGCGTTTTTTTCTTCTTTTTTTTTTCTTTTCTTTTTTTTCCTTTTGGTCCTAAAACATTTCCAGGTAGTGACATTTCAGTGAGGAATGGGCGAGACTTATTTCATTAGTGATTTGAGCCTAAAGAAAAGTGACTAGACCTCCCAAAGCAGCTGACAGATTCACGAGGATTGTTTTGGAAAAGCGGGTCTTCTACTTCATTTCCCATCCCTATGTGTGTCCTGCTGTCAGTGATGGAGAAGAGGTGGGAGATTAGGACATACTCTTTCCCTCAGTCCATGATTGATGCCCCGTTTGCTGATTCATCCCAGCGTGGAATTGGGTGGGATGTGCCAGACCAATCTTGAACTGGTTGTCCATGCTCCAATTATCTATGCATTCACTGCCCTGTCCAGTTCCCCAGAGCCACGGAGGAGTGTGGGCCTGCCTGCAAAACACAGCATCAGCAGAAGAGTTGGGTCGGTAAACAGGCAGGTGTTCATAGTGAGGGTAATAGGCAAGGACCCTAAAGGCTGTGATAGCTCGACAGTCCTGCCACTGTTTGAGCCTAGGCCTTAGTAAGGTGGTTGCCTGCACTCCTGTGGAATTACCTCAGCCACAGCCTGATCTTCAATCCGGCAGTTTCGTACGTTTAATTTCACTTAATAATCATTTTAGCTAATATTAATAACAATGAAGAAGAATTAGAAGCAGTAGTCAACAATGAATTGATCACTTCTTATATCATAACCATGGTCCTGAGTGATTACATTATGAGCTCATCTAGTCCTCACACTAACTCTGATGTAAGTACTACTTTGTCATTGGGGAGGAAAAGAAGAAAACTAAAACACAAAGATAGTTTGCTCAAGGCCACACAGCTAGTTAAGGGTTGGAACTGGGATTGGAATTCACACAGCTTGGTTCCAGAGCCCATATTGACACATTGATAGCTGTTATGCTGTACTTCCTCACTAGCTGTTTACCAAGAATTATCAGAAAATGAGCAATTGTTTTGCAGATTAACTAAAACTCACTAGTAACTTTGTAGTATATCAGGATACCAACATCTTAAATTACCATAGAGTGAGATCATTCTAGAGCTTTGCTATCCAAAATAGTAGCCACATAGCCACAAGCTACATCTGGTTACTAAACTCTTGAAATTGGCCTAGTCAATAATGCAATATGTGTAAGTATTAAATATGTACTTGATTTTGAACACTGAGTAAAAAAAAAGGTAAGGCATCTGATAAATAATTTGTTATGGTAATTGCATGTTGCAATGATAAAAATTGGATACATTAGATTATATTTAATATATTATTGAAATTCAGTGAAACTCAGTCATTCATCTGGATTAGTTTGTGGTCAGCTTGAGACAGTTCATTCATCATTTGAATTCTGAAATCAGAGCAGGAGTTGTTGGTCCATTTTAGGGATATTTCATTTAGAAAAACATAGTGAACTATTCTTATTCCAGTGGTGTGCCAGAAGAATACAGAAAGGACAGACTAAGCAAAAATATGTACATGCAGGTATTGGCAGGTGGTTAGAACTCAGACAGATGGAGCAAGTCTCTGCAGAATCCCTGTATTAGTGACAGTGAGTGTGCTGTAGGAGACTGGAGGGCACTTATTTGTGCTTACGGTAGCTGTGGGCCAAGTTGTAGAAAAGTTTGGATTTTAGGGAAGGAAGTGCTTTTAGACAAAAGCTTACTTTCGGAGTGTCTTTTTAGAATTTATTTATTTATGTATTGATTGATCAGAATGTTTTTCATGATTGGCTTCATAATTTATAACATACTAAAATTTCCAAAGTTGCTATTTATTTTATATTAGTCTCCTTAGAATAATGATTCCACAGTTAAAATTAGAGATACCTTTTCACACTAGTAATATTTATATACATACTTGCTAAAGATGATTTAATTTGAGAACACCCAAAGATAGATAATGGGTACCCATTGAAAAATGTTTCTCATTTTTTTTTTTTACGTGGGGTCTTGTCCTCTTCTTAAACCTTTGTACTTGGGGATTGATAGTGGACTGTATCTTGTTTGGGGACCTCTTTTCACTGATGGCATTAACCATACTGATTCTAGAGTTGGAAGATCTTAGAAGGGAGCCAGGATCTAACAGCCAGAGTTGATGGATCTTAGGCAAGTTTTACAATCAGAATCCAGATGTAAAAAATAAGGAGACCTTTAGAAGGTGGCAGTAGACTCACAGTTTATTGGGATGTTACATCCTAAAATTGTCACATGAGGTGAAAAAGTGCTTATAGTCAAATAAGCATTGGTAAGACTTTTAAACCTCCTAAAAATCTAGGTTCCTTAAAAGCACTAAAAGCAAGAGTTAATATAATTGCTTTCTCTTTACATCTCTGCTGAGACATCTCTTTATAGGAGATAGGAAGGCTGATTCTACTTGGGATAAGGCAAAGGATTGGGTAGTAAGTAGATAATTCTCTCATTTCCTCTCATTTTCCCTTGAGATTAGACAGCTGAAGTTGTGTAAGTTATACATAAATATGATGCAGTTCCATTGCATTATTTATTTTGCTTTGAGCACATTGATGGCATTATACTTTATATATTTCAGGTTCCTTAATTTGGATCTTTTTTTTTTTTTCACCTAATGTATGAAGGCAGAGGTGAAAAGGCAGTTAAGACATATCCTTTTTA
Source organism: Lasiurus borealis (assembly GCA_004026805.1). NCBI lineage: Eukaryota > Metazoa > Chordata > Mammalia > Chiroptera > Vespertilionidae > Lasiurus > Lasiurus borealis. The sequence goes on along the minus strand of PVJN01025176.1, from coordinate 4,657 downwards.
TTGAGGAGCTCTGATTCTGGTCCGGGACACACAAATAAACAAATGGTTATAATGCAATTTAAAAAGAGCTTTAATGAGATATTCTCTCCATGAAAGGGAGCCAGTGGGGCAATCTGGGGGGGGGGGGGGGCAACAAAAGCTCTGAAGAGCAACACCTGTGTCCAGGCCACCATTTTTTCTCACCAGTAACTGCAACAATCTTCTAAACCATCTCCTGCTTCTGTTTTTCACTCCTGGTTCTTCTTCTTCATTAAGGCTATATAGCCCCCTAGAAACTGGAATATTCTTCTTTTTTTCTTCTTCAAAATTTAACATTTTTTTATTGAATGCCAAAGAACAAAAGCTATCATTCTGCCAATTGAATATAAGATAAGTCTATTTCATAGATAGTTTAGATGGTAATAATCTCTTCCATGCCTCCCAGGATGTTCCAAAATAAACAAACTCACCCTTTAAGTAGAAAGGACACAGCATCAATTATAAATAAATGGAAGATTGCCATATTGAGGCATACCATATAGTCAAGTACTAAGAAAGTTAAATATGTTTAACTGAAACTTTCCAAAAGAATAATTTCTTACTTCATTAACCAGTGAAAGTAATCATTTACACTGCCATTTACAACGAGAAACATATATAAATGGTGAATACTTAGCAAAAAGTCTCCATGATTGCACTTTGAATGCTTTCACGACTTAACAATGGAAAGATTTCCTAAAAGCTCTTCATTAAAATGTCATGAAATATTAAAATTATTTTGTAGATCAATCATGGAGTAAGTATGTTTGTTTGTCATTTTATTTTGTTCTTTAGATTCTGCAAAATACAGTATACCAAGGGAGGACTAGAAATCAAAAAATCATTTAAAATGTGTTTCAATTTCAGTTTAATAGATTAGTAGTATACCAGCTAAAATATAACTTGATTACTTATCTACACTTAAGACTATTATAGCAGAAAATTGCAGGCATTTGTTCCTTTTAGTTGGGAAAAACAGAGCTATTTCTGAGGTGATGGAAAGTAGTACAGTTGGCCATCAAATGCTTTCCCCCAAGGACCTTGAATTTCCATAGTCTTTTCTTCTTTTGACTTTAGGATTTTTCTGTGTCCCCACTCTCTATCTTGTACATCCAACTTCCATTGGTCTGGAAGTTATTATCATGGGTAGGCAAAATATTTTATTTTAACATTTATTCTACTTCATTTCTTCCAGTTATTAAAGAGATTTTGCTTAAGATAAATGAGCAAACACATTTAACCAGGATTGATGGTAATTGTAATTTGAGTTGACTCAATTTTTTTCCTTTGATATTTTTTGTTGGTTGGTTTCAAAATGTAGGCCAAGATTCTCAAAAGGCAATCAACAATCCTATGCAAAATGTAAATTATATAAAGGATATGTAAATTAATCTTTAAAAAAGTTATCATTATTGTTGAAAGTTTTATAGATGTCCCCTTTCACTCCCCCACACCTGCCATTTACCTCCTTCTCTCCACTTCAGCTCCATCTCCAGGCCTTCACAACCCTATTGTGTGTATCCAGGGATGATGCACATATGCCAATAAATTCTTCAGTTAATATCTTCCTGCCTCTTCCCCACCCTCATCCCCAATAAGAATCCTCAGTCTTGCATGATTCTATATGTCTGGCTCTATTTTGTTTGCCATATTATTTTGCTCTTTAGATTCTGCAAAATACAGTATACCAAGGGAGGACTAGAAATCAAAAAATCATTTAAAATGCGTTTCAATTTCAGTTGAAAGTACGAAAGGTTAAATTTCTTTGAGTCAACAACAGTGATATTTAGCAAAGGAAAAAATTTAAATGGAGCAAATATTTAATGTATTCAATTTAATGTTTAGATTTCTCTGGTTTTATTGAAAAATTATAATACATTTTTTAAAAAAAGTTTCAGGAATTCAAATAATAGTCATTAAATTATTGGGTAAAAAATCCAATAATAATCTAAATTTAAAAACTGATAAATACAGAATAAAAATCAACTACATTTGTGTATGAATAGTAAAAATAAACATAAAATACAAAAAAATAGCATTGTTTGACAGTAAATGAGGTGTTTTTCGTTAGGCAAGCATGTTAAGTAAACATATTTTTTCTAGTTTTATTTTTATGCATCATATAAGAATGAAAAGATTTAAAGCGACTTTGAATTTAAAAGCAGCCAAGAACTTTATATTGTCTCCTGGAGTAATTTGTTGCTAGATTTTTGACACAATTTTTTAGGAAGATGTTTCATATACAACAAGCTAATGGTAGCGTGGTCAAAGTCATCTACAAAAAAGATGTCTCTTACACTTTTCAACATAACATACAAAACTATAAAATCTGTCAAGGTGGAAAAATCTCTGGAATTTCTTAAAGTATTAGAAAATGTGGCATGGCTAAATAAAGCATTATATATAAACTAGAGGCCTGGGGCATGAAATTCATACACAGGGTAGGGAAAGGGGAGGGTTCCCTCAGCCCAGCCTGCACCCTCTGCAATCCAGGACCCCTCAGGGGATGTCTGACTGCTGATGTATCGAGTCTATACCGGCAGTGGGACATCCCGCTCACACACCTGGACCACTGGCTCCTAACTGCTCAGCTTCCTGCCTGCCTCATTGCCCCTAACTGCCCCCCCCTTCCATTCTGATCACCCTTAACCATCTCTTCCGGCTGGCCTGATTGCCCCTCACTGCCTCCCTGTTAGCCTGGTCACCCCATGCAGCCTGATGTTCAGTTGTTTCGTCACTCCACTCTTACCCCTTTGCCAACCTACTTGCCCCACACAGCCTGTTTGGTCATCTGTTCAGTTGCAAAGGTCACTTAGGCTTTTATATAGATAGATATTATATAACTGTTTTGTAATACATGGCGTTCTTAGTGTAACTGAAGTATGGCTTTCCTATATATGAAAATGAAATATTTAGAAGCCGGGGAAGTAAATAAAACCACCCATTCTCTAAATTGCACTTGATCATGTAGATGAACAAGTCTCTGTGATAGTTCATCTTGTTCTATGGAAGCAACATTGGGGCAACAGATCTTATCTGATCCTGTGATAGTTCCGTACTGAGATCATGGCCAGCTTCATCTGCCATTTCTTTTTTAAAAGTTTTAATCTTTACCTAAGGATATGTACAAATTGATGTGAGAGAGAAACATGGATCATCTGCCCTCTGATAAGTATCCCAAACAGGGATTGAACCTGCAACCTAAGTATGTACCCTCACCAGGAATCAAACCCATAACCTTCTGGTGCATGGGACAACACTCCAACTAACGGAGCAACCTGGGAAGACCATCTGCTATTTCTAGAAGCAGCGTTTCCACTTGGTTTTGTGGTGATATTATAGTTGTAGTGCTATCCATTGTATTCCATTTGTTGTATTTGAACAACCAGTGTTTCAAATGGGTGTTCAAACTTGTTTCTCAAGGCAGAAGTATTTTCAGAGTTCTTACTCCTCCATGTAGCATCCATGGAGTTAACTACTCTTGCCAATAGACTTGGTTACCTTACCCATTGTCACTGCACATTGAATTCTGGTCTGGCTGTCACAACATCAGACCTAGCATTCATTCTCAAGAAATTAATTGCTTGGTTCTTTTGGCCGGCTCATTTTCAGCATGTATTCTTGCAACTTCTGTATTGTCTTTCTGAATGGCCTTTTTAATCTTGGCCTTTTCAGTTTTTTTCTTCTTTATCACATTTCTTGCCATACCTATTAAACTCTTTTACAGCAAACTTTGAGTTAAACAGGTGTTTCTTGAAATTGCACATGGTCTTGTGCCTTTTCTTGGGAGGCGACATCCTGGGGCAGTGATTCAGGTTTGATGGAGGGCACTCAGAGCTCTGTCTTAGTCCCAACCTGTGGCTGACTGGCAGCTAGGTTTGCCCCAGAATATTCTTCTTAAAATATAAGAGAAACATACACAATTGTTTGCTTAAAACCCTTCCATATTCTTGCTCAGAAGTAGGATCCAAGTTGTTAGGTGGCCTATGAGACCTTGTAGGATGTGGTCCCTGCCACCTCCCTGCCCTCATCTCTAGTATGCTCCTCCACATTCCCCCTGATCAAGTCACATCAGTTTCCTTGATGTTCTTTGTCAATGTCATTCACCTGACATCTTAGCACTAAGTAAGCATGTTAAGTAAACATGTTTTCCATACTTTTATTATTAGGTAATTGTGGTCTGTCTGCCTGTAATTCTCTTTCCCCAAATGTCTACATGGCTTGTTCCATAACAAGTCCTTGTTGAAATATCCCTGTATTTTACATGCCTCCCTTGGCTATCCTGCATAAAGAATAATAAGCTTCCACTCTATCCTGGCATTGCTGCTCCCTTTTAGCTAGCTTGGGATAGTTACTGGCATTAGTCTTACTCAATAAATGTTTGTTGAATGAATAATTTATTTTGCTTCTCTTGCATGGCTTTTCCACATATTGGCCTACTAAACGGTTGGATTAATGAATGATGATTATATTGTTTGGCACCAGCCGAAGCTCTTATTTCCCAATGGACTATTTCTCTGGAATGAATTTATAGTTCTTTATTGGGACAAGAGACTTAATCAGATCTTGTCAGAAACTCTTGGTTTCTGCCAAGATAGCATCTCACTCATTAGTCATCTGCAATGATGGAAAGCAGGGA
>PVJN01025175.1:0-30317 GCA_004026805.1 Lasiurus borealis | reverse complement strand
GTGTGGCGCCGGCGCCCTGTGTGTGCGCGCGTGCGTGACCGGGACCAGACCCTCCTATCTTTTGCGACTCCCCTAAATTTCCGTGCACTTCTCCCTTTTCACAGTCCAAACTCCCCCCGTATGAGTTTCGGCTGGGTCTGGGGTTTAGTGTCGTAGGATAAGGGGTTCAATGTCGTTGGGAGTCTCCGTTTCCCTCCCGCCAGAGAAAGCCAGCCAGGTACTCGGGCACCCGCTCTCCCAGCGCGTGCGTCTCCGTACCTCAGCTTTTTGCAGTTCCTCTGGGTGTCTGTGAACCCCTCTCTTTCCTTCTAGCTGTAGAACTTCCTCTCAGCCAGCTTTCCTGTGGTTCTGGATGATGTCCGTTCTGTCTTTTAGTTGTAGTTTTGAAATTGTTGTGCGAGGCAGCCGTGTAGGTGTTTACCTATGCCGCCATCTTGGCTCCTCTCCCTGACTTCATTTCTTAATTCTTTCATTTACGAGTTCACTTTACTCTCAGCATCTGATGCTTGCCTATAAATTTCTGTTGCATCTGTTCGATGAGGATTCAAACTATGCCCCTAGATTCCAGGGCCTAGAATCTTGGCCGTGAGATTTCTTGGGAAAACATTTCACTTGGTCAAAAAATTTCCCCAGATTCCCGTGGCTCACCTACGCCTTCACCTGCAGCTCTCCTCAGCGGCTTCCTGGGCCTCAGGACTGGAGTGGCCAGACGAGACTATTTGAGCGGACGGGACAATCTCGTGATGAAGTGCAATGCCCGAAGTTACTTATGACTCAGATCCCTGGCCTCTACACTACTGTACATGTATTCCATATGTGTGTGTGTGTGTGTGTGTGTGTGTGTGTGTGTGTAATGAGCCCCTTTGGTTTATTAAAGCTACAGAACCCCAACCTAGCTGGTTTGGCTCAGTGGATAGAGGGTTAGCCTCTGGACTGAGGGTCCCAGGTTTGATTCTGGTCAAGGGTATATGCCTGGGTTGCAGGCTCAATCCCCAGTAAGGGACATGAAGCAGGCAGCTGATCAATGATTCTCTCATCATTGATGTTTCTATTTCTCTCTCCCTCTCCCTTACTCTCTGAAATCGATAAAAAAATACATATTTTAAAACAATATATCTTATTGATTTTTTTACAGAGAAGAAGGGAGAGGGATAGAGAGTTAGAAACGCCGATGAGAAAGAGACATCGATCAGCTGTCTCCTGCACATCCCCTACTGGGGAGGTGCCGGCAACCAAGGTATATGCCCTTGACCGGAATCGAACCTGGGACCTTTCAGTCTGAAGGCTGACGCTCTATCTATCTACTGAGCCAAACAAACAAACAAACAAAAAAACCCACATATTTTTTAAAAAAGCTACAGAGCACCAACCAAAACCTACTTCATACGAATGATTTATAAACAGTTTGATCCTTATGCTGTTTTTAAGAGGTTCTCTCTTGTTCACTGCATTCTGTGGTGACAACTCAGAGAATCAGCTATTAAATAGTATTGTCTTGGAGTAGTCTGCTTGTGGTTAGTAAAATGTCAGGATCCTGGATTTAATTTAGCTCAAAAAAGCAACTCCCTTAACTGTTTATGAGGCTTTCCATCCCCACCCTCATTTTCATTATATATCCTATCAAAATACAGTTTTTGACTTGTGAAATTGGGCATGGGGATTTGAGTCTCTTAGCTGCTGTCCTTGCCTTCGTCTCAAACATTAGCTCATGTACTTGACTCTAAACCGAATGGCTTGCATTCTGGTCTCTGCCTGGGGATAGAGGGAAGCAATAGCTGTGGTAGGGTCATCAGAAAGGTGCCTCTTGCTCCTAGCCTCCATCCCACTTTCTTCTTTGCAATTGGGTCAGTTGCTCCCGTTGTCAGCCGCTCCTAGCGTGCATAGCAGCAGATAGTGGAGTGGGAATATATTCCAGTTTTGTCTCCTCCCTGCCTGTCCTGGCATGAACCTTAACTGACAGCAAAACATTCCATTTTCAAACTCCTGGTTTCATTTCATTGTATTTTTAGCCACCTCAGCTTGCAGGCCACAGGCAGAGATGGTTTCCATGAGCACGTTCATAATTTTCATCCCTTTCTGCTTTCAGTTGGGCCGATTTTAACCTGAGGGAATCTTTTTCTTTGTTGGACCTGAGAGAAGGCCACAGCAAGTAGTGCTCTCTGAACCTTATCTCTTTTCCTCTCAAGTCTTAGTAGGAAAGCTTTGTGGGAGGCACATGGTCCCAGTCCCAAATATAAATAGGAGACTTCTAATTACACCTTCCTTACTTACGCAGCCAATCTTAGCAGCTGGCTATGGGTACGGATGCGTTTTCCTCTGTGCTTGTAGAAGCTTATAACCTTCTATGGTGTTTAGTTTTGTTTGCTTATTTATTCATTTTACAAAAATAGGGTTATTCTGTAGACATTATTGTGCAATATATTTATTCTCTTAATAGATCACAGCTGTTTTTACAGGCCAGTCTACATAGACATAACTCATTTTTGTTTTCTTTTTTTAAAAAATATATTTTATTGATTTTTTTTATAGAGAGGAAGGGAGAGAGATAGAAAGTCAGAAGCATCGATGAGACATCGATCAGCTGCCTCCTGCACGCCCCACAGTGAAGATGTGCCCGCAACCAAGGTACATGCCCCCGACCGGAATAGAACCTGGGACCTTTCTGTCCGCAAGCTGACGACGCTCTATCCACTGAGCCAAACCGGTCTCAGCTCATTTTTCTTAATAACTGAACACCATGATTGCATCTTTGCTCTGCTTAATGTTTGTCATGGAGTTTCATTCCAAATCTTGTCTTTAACCTTAACTGAGCCTTTAGCTATGTCCTCTTTGGTTCTCCTACTTGAATTATGTCTCCAAATTTGAAGCATTGGAAGAAAACAGTGGTTGACGGAGTGACTTAGGTAATGTGGAGGTTATGTAAACTCTACAAGCATGATGGTATTCAGTTCACTATTTTTGAAATTTGATTTTTTTTTCTGTTTTTAAAAGCAGGCGGTCCTTTTTTTCCCCTTTCTATAATGACTGGACATTCTTTCTCTGTGTCCTTTGCAAGAAACCACACCTGGGGAGTAGCTCGAGGGGGACTTTTCAGCAGCAAATAATGAAGTAATGGTCTTATGCGGAATCAAGAAACTCGATGAAAACCCAAAAGCTTTAAGATTTTAACCCAGCAAATAATGACTTGTGTTCTTCCTTTGACATGAAAATTTAACTCTCCGGCATATTAATTTATTTCTCATCAGTAACATTTTATTTTTTAATAGCTATATTAAACATTAATTCTTGCTGATTGAGTTTAATGTCTCGTTAGTAGATACGCTATAGTTGAAAGTGAGTAGTAAATGACTTTATGACGAAGTCTCCCCACCTCCCTTTGAAGATAGGGAAGAAGAGAAAACAGTGGTTTTAAACTGAGGGAAATCTAGTTACCTGTCACACTTATCTTCAAGGTGGCACACAATCAAGACTTTTCCTGCTTTCCTCAAGAAACAATTCATACTTGATAACAACAAAATCTAATTTCAGAGAGAGAGAGAGGGAGAGAGAGAGAGAAGATGATATGAACCTAATCTGACAATATAATAAGGGCATGACACAGGTAGTCACAGTATTTCCAAGCAGTATTTATCAGCTAAATAACACCAAAGAGAACCAAGACAGAGCGCTCTGCAGTAAATTAACCTGTAAGCCAGAGGGCCACCAGCAGCTACGAACAGCGTGTTTGGAAAGCTTGGGTGAGCAAGGGACATTTTCAGAACTGAACAGGCTGGGGATTTGGCTGGAGCTGAGAATCCACGGCCCAGAAAACCACCAACTGTGTGAAATCCTTAACTTATTCAAACTCTTTCTAGAAGTCTGTTGAAAATTTCCCAGAAGCCATGTGAATAAGAGTGATGGTTATGACTTTGGAGCTTCTTAATACCCACATATTTAACACTTCCAACTAAAAATCATTGTACACGAGAATGTGTATAATAAGAGCAATACAGTTTTTGTAAACTATTAGCATTGAGATTATTGGAGGAATATCTGCAACAATCCTTGATCTACCCCAAAGGTTGGTATTCTGTGTAAATAAGCTTCCCCAAGAAACCTGGAAATTGACCTAAGTGTTTATGTCCCTTTACAAGTATAGAGCAGCTGCCTAAGCATACAGTGAGCTAAACATGAAGATCGGGATACTGAGGGTTCATGGGAAGAATTGTGAACGAATAACATACCCAAACACGGCACACTGTTTTGTTACATTTTTAAACTTCAGCTAAAAACTGTTTTAAAGTTTGCTCATTCACTGGTAATTTTAATTTTGGTGTATTTGCTTTTTTTCTTTTATTAAAGCTTCTCTCCAAAATGCCCTCAAATAAAGCAGATTTTATCAGAGTTAAATCATTACAGGTAACTTCCCTGGATAAATTAAAAATATAAGAGGGAGCCCTGGCTGGTATTGCTCAGTTGGTTGGAGCATTGTCCCAGACAGCAATTTATATTGGTACTAGAGGCCCAGTGCACCAGGTTCGAACACTGTGATGGGGGGTACGCTCAGCTCGGCCTGCAGTCTGGAACCCCTCACTCCTTACTGCCCGTCTGCAATGGATGCAGGAGAGGCTCTTGCCACTGCCATTGTGCTCGCCAGCTGTGCATTGAGTGTCTGCCCCCTGGTGGCCAGTGTATGTCACAGTGACCAGTCGTTCCGCTGTTTGGTCAATTTGCATATTAGAGTTTTATTATTTAAGACTAGAGGCCTGGTGCATGAAATTCGTGCATTGGGGGTGGTGGTGGTGTCTTTCAGCCCAGCCTGCATCCTCTCCAATCTGGGACCCCCCGAGGGATGTCCAACTGCCCATTTAGGCCCGATGTTGGCAGTCAGACAACCCTCTCAGAATCCCAACTGCTCGCCTACCTGCCTTCCTGATTGCCCCTGACTGCTTCTGCTTGCCAGCCTGATCACCCCCTAAACACTGTTCCCAGCCTGATCACCCCCTAACCACTGTTCCCAGCCTGAACACCCCTTAACCACTGTTGCCAGCCTAACTGATGCCTAACTGCTCCCGTGCCAGCCTTATTGCCCCTAACTGCCCTCCTCTGTAAGCCTGGTCACCCCCAACTGCTCTCCCTGAAGGCTTGGGTCCCCCTCCCCGCAACTTCCCTCCTCTGCCGGCCTGGTCAACCCTAACTGCCCTCCCCTTCTGACCTGATCGCCCACAACTGCCCTCCCTTGCTGGCCATCTTGTGGTGGCCATCTTGTGTCCAGATGGGGGTAAGATCTTTGACTACATGAGGGCAGCCATCTTGTGTGTTGGAGTGATGGTCAATCTGCATATTATTCTTTTATTAGATAGGATAGAGGCCTGATGCATGGGTGGGAGCCAGCTGGTTTGGCCTGAAGGGTGTCTTGGATCAGGGTGGGGGTTTCTTTGGGGCATGAGGCAGCCTGGGCGAGGGTCTTGTGGTGGTTTTCAGGCCAGCAACATCCCCCAACAACCCAAGTGGAGGCCCTGGTATCTGGGATTTATTTATCTTCTATAATTGAAACTTTGTAGCCTTAAGCGGAGGCCAAGTCAGGCCAGGCCTGCAGAAGCTTGGCTTCCTCCATCACCAGGGGCAACCCTAATGTTCTGCTCTCTCCAGCTCTATGGCTGCCAGCATTTTGTTGGAATTTATTTAGCTTTTATAATTGAAACTTTGTAGCCTTAAGCAGAACTAAACCTCCTGCTGGGATTTATTTATTTTCTATAATTGAAACTTTGTAGCCTGGAGTGGAGGGCTGGGCCAGCCAGGGTGTGCAGGAAGCTTGGTTCTTCCATCGCCAGGGAAACCCAAGCCTCCCCCCTGTTCTCTCCATAGCCATAGCCAACTTGGTTGGGTTAATGTGCATTCTCACTCCTGATTGGCTGGTGGACATGGCTTGTAGGTATAGCCGAGTGATGCATATTACTCTTTTATTAGACAGGACTACGGGCCCAGTGCATGAATTCATGCACCTTGAAAGGGACTGTGGGGCACGAGGCTATGGTGGGCACAGAGGGGGGTTTCGGCCCATTCTTTATGCCCCCACCTGGCCCCTCCCACCACATCCCCCAGTCCCCTGTCTGCTGGAGCCCTTCTGCCACCACACTGCTCCCATATGCTGAGGGTTCAGGCCCCGCTCGCACCCGCTGACAGCACTGAGTGAAAGGGGCTGAAGCCAGCAGCAGGCTGGCACTGTCAGTGGGTGCGAGTGGTGGCTGCTGCCCTGATTGCCCCTCAGAAGCAGGGGGAGCTGAAGAAGCCTGCAGGGGTGGTTGAGGCTGGCAGCCTCTGCTTGCACCTGCTGACAGCCCTGAGAGATCAAGACTGGCACTGGGCGCAGGTAGTGGGTGCAATGGCAGCTCCAGTGCTGGAAATGGGTGTGTATAGGGCTAGTACCGGCAGCAGGTGCAAGCGCCAGGGAGGATCTTGGCGCACAGGAGCAAAGAATTTTTAGCAACCACCAGAGGCTGGCCCCAATGACAGTGACTGGTGCCCTGCCTTGGTCTGACACCCCCATTCACCTGCTCCACCATCCCGCTGTGGCCAATGCCCACAATGTTCTGTGCTCTACCACCTGCTGCCGATGCCTGCATGTTCTGTGCCCCCTGACAGTCAGCACACGTAAGAGCGACTGGCTGTTTGGTTGGTCCACTGTTCAGTCTACTTGCATATTAAGGTTTTATATAGATAGATAGATAGATAGATAGATAGATAGATATAGATATAGATATAGATATAGATATAGATATAGATATAGATATAGATAAGATAGATGATATGTGACTTGTAATTGAAGAGTGATTGAAGGGTTTGATTCCCAGTCAGGGCACATACCCAGGTTTCTGGTTTGATCCCCATTTGAGGCATGTGCGGGAGACAACCAACTGATGTTTCTCTTTCATATCAAATTTCTCTCTCCCCCTTTCTCTCTCTTAAGAAAAGTAATTGCATGATATAAAAATGAGAGGAGTGCATCTTGCTGCTGTGCCAATAAGTCAGGTGAAGAGCAAAAGTAGCTATTGAGATCATGGATAGGATTAAAGGAAACAATCAGAAACAAATCCTCGGATGGGTAAAAATCGTTTTAGAGAACACTGTTGTGCCTGGTTGGGTGTGGCTCAGTGGTTGAGCATTAATCTACGAATCATGGTTCGATTCCTGGCCAGTGGATGTAGTCTGGCCACAAGCAGGAGTTACAGGCTCAGTCCCCATTAAGAGGCATGCAGTAGGCAGTGATGAGTGATTCTCTCTCATCATTGATGTTTCCCCACCCCTTCCTCTCTGAAATAAATAAAACTATTGTGTTGGAGCCCATGTGATCTCCCTTGCTCAATTGATGCCTTCTAAAACATCTGATTCCCTTTCAGAAGTGAATGTGAAATGTTTAAAAATGTTTTCTTTCAAAATTGATTTTCATATTCTCAAATGAATTGAGCATAATGACTACTGTGATTGCATTACGGATATAATCACTGTAATTTGTTCTTGTAACTATTTCTCTGGGAAATAGTTACACTAGAGTTAAAGAATTGTGGTGGGTAATTAATTAATATACAGGAAATGAGTTTGTGGTTACTTCATCAAGAAGTGATATTTTTTTACCTGGGTAAAGGCACTTCTTCCCACTCAATCATCTTGGTTTTTTTGTGTGTTTTGTTTTGTTTTTCCCCCCACGTTTAGCTAATCTTTATAATCGAGAAATCAGATATTCAGAGTCTGGATTAGGGATCTTTGTATTACCTTCCCCCTTTTATCCCTTTGACAGGTGGCATTGGAGTGATGGTCAAGCATTGTCTACATATGCCACCCAGGCTATGTATGCCCAGCATTCCCATTTAGTACATTAAATAAACGAAACTGATATTTTCTTAAAACATTTAACGAGAATTTGTTATTATGTAACATATTCTGCTAGACATTTCAAACTAAATTATTTCATTAAATTTTTACAATACACTAGTGAGTTAAATGGGAGGGGTGTTCATATTTGTGAGATATTGCAGAATGACTCAGGGCTAGTTCCATGTGCAGACAGCCTATTCCACTTATCCAAGTATATGTTTCAATAATTATGTTCTTTGGACATCAGACCCCAGAAGAGAGAAAAAAAGTCCTCCACCTGCTGGCTCCTCATGCTGGAGACTTCCTGATCTGGACTTTCTTTCCCCGGACGAACAGTGCTGGAGGCGGGCACGGCGCCATTGGCCCCTGCAGGACACCACTTGCTTTCTTGGGCCCCATTTTCAGTTAACTCATTTATTCTTGGGGCGGTCAGAAATGGAGTTTCAAAATTCTGCCGTCCTGCCCCGCACTCCACTGAGCAACTGTCCCCCTGAGCATCTGCATGACAATCTATGAGGAATGAGTGTTTACTCTTTATTGATTTATTTCTTCCTCCACATCCAGTTGGAGAAATGAGGGTGCAATGATGTTTGGCTCCACAATGTCAGTCTAACTTTGAGATAAGTTTAGCAATAGTAAAACCCAAAATGTTGCTTTGCCAGGACATTTTGAATAGTTTAAAAATTATCTCTGATTCATGATACATTTTGAACCAAAATGTATTATCAACCCTGAATATTAGTATAGTTTGGGCTTCTATTTTTCAAAGGGAAGAAAAAAGTCAAATAATTTTAAGTTGAAAGAAAAGCCTAATATCAGTTTTACCCTTTTATCCAAACTAAGGAAAGTTAATCCCGACCTTAGAAATATCAAGACAAAACTTAAATTGGTCCATTGAGGTCTAGTGCACAGGCCGCTAACCCACCCAGCTCTTGGTGCCTCTAGTGAACATACGCATCAGCATTAAAATGCCAACGGCATATTTCACAGACTAGGAAGAACTCTCCAAAGATTCATCTGGAATAAAAAAAGACCCCAAATAACCACAGCAATCCTGCAAAAGAAGAATAAAGTAAGTGGGATCTCTATACTAGATTTCAAGCTGTATTACAAAACCACTGTTCTCAAAACAGCCTGGTATTGGCACAAGAACAGACATATAGACCAAATGGAATAGAATAGAGAATCCAGATATTGACCTAAACCACTATGCTCAATTAATATTTGATATAGGAGGCATGAACATACAATGGCGTCAAGACAGTCTCTTCAACAAACGTTGTTGGGAAAATTGGACAAAAACATGCAAAAAAAATGAAACTAGACCACCAACTTACACCATACACAAAAATAAACTCAAAATGGATACAGGACTTAAACGTAAGATAGGAAACCATAAAAATACTAGAAGGATCCACAGGCAGCACAATCTCAGGGATATGCCGAAGGTACTTCTTCACTGATACTGCTCTAGGGCAATGGAAGCTAAAGAGAAAATAAACAAATGGGACTATATCAAAATAAAAAGCTTTGCACAGCAAAAGAAACCATCAACAAAACAACAAGAAAGCCAATTGTATGGGAGAACATATTTGCAAATGTTATCACCTATAAAGGTTTGATCTCCAACATTTACAGGCAACTTATACAACTTAATGAAAGGAAGATAAATGATCCAATAAAAAATGGACAACAGACCTAAATAGAATCTTTTTGAAAGAAGACAAAAGGAAGGCCAAGAGACAAATGAAAATATGCTCAAAGTTGCTAATTATCTGAGAGATGCAAATCAAAATGACAATGAAATCTCATACCTGTCAGAATGGCAATCAAGAAATCAACAAACAACAAGTGTTGGTAAGGATGAAGAGAAAAAGGAACCCTCATGCACTGCTGGTGGGAATGCAGACTGGTGCAGCCACTGTGGAGAACAGTATGAAGTTTCCTCAAAAAACTAAAAATGAAACTTCCATTTGACCAAGTAATCCCACTCCTAGGAATATATCCTAAGAAACTAGAAACACCAATCAGAGAGGATATATGCACCCCTGTGTTCATAGCAGCACAATTTACAATAGCTAAGATTTGGAAACAGCCTAGGTGCCCATCAGCAGATGACTGGATCAGAAATCTATGGTACATCTACACAATGGAATACTATGCTGCCATAAAAAGAAGGAATTCTTACCATTTGCAGCAACCTGGATGGAACTGGAGAGCATTATGCTAAGTGAAATGAGCCAATCAATGAAAGAAAAATATCATATGTTCTCACTCATTTTTGGATAATAAATAACATTATAATCTGATGAACAAAAAGATAGATATAGAGGCAGTAAAGCATTGAACAGACTGTCAAATTAGAGTGAGAAGGTTAGGGAGAGATGGGGTAGATAAGAGATCAACCGAAGGACTTGTATGCATACATATAAGCATAATCAATGTACACAAGACACTGGGGGCTTAGGGCATGCATGGGAGTGTTGTGTGTGTGTGGGGGGCGGGGAATGGGAAGAGATGTACACATGTAATACATTAATAAAAAAATTAACAAAAAAGAAATAAATATGGATCAGCAGCTATTGGCAGGTGGAAAGGAGAGGAGTGTTTAGCTAGGATACAATATAATAGCATAGTTAAGCTAGGATCCCAGCATATGCCCTCCATGTGAGCAAGAACTTTAGTTTGTTTACTGCTGCATCCCAGTGCCCAGGTGCTCAGTAAATATTTGTTAAATTTAATGAGTGATTCTCATAGCATACAATTTGCATTTAGACAGACCACTTATTAGCCTCCAAGAAATACAACTCCTTTTGTAGGCTGATGTTGCTTAATGGTCAGTGAGCACTTAAAATATTTGACTTCTCTAATAGTCCAAGAAATGTAAAAACAAATCATTTCTTTTACTTGGCTTATTGGGTATAAATGACATATGATAAACTGAACGTGTGTGAAGTATATAATTGACAAGTTTGGACATGTGTATATACCTGTAAAAGAACATTATAATCAAGGAAATGATTAGAACTCAACCAAGGGGGGGAAAAAAGGAAAGAAAATGACATACCCATTATCCCCCAAATCTCCTCTTTGTAATTTCTTCCTAAATTTTTAAAAACCAAACTAGTGTGGCAAAAACTAAAAATAATGATAGCAACTGGTGGTTTTGAGGGTGTCAGGAAATAGGCCATTTTATATACTATTAATGAGAATCTAAATTGACATGACTATTTTGGAAAAATATTCTAGAAATATTTGACAGAAGTTTTTATAGTATACATCCCTATGATCCAGCAATTGCCAATGTAGGAATTTATTAATAAAGTACATGAGAGTATAGTAAGAATTTTTATGAAAATACTTTTATAATTAGCAAAAAAATGTGTAAAGAATGTAATTAAAATATGAATTGGTTAAAGAAAAATACATCATTGAAAATATTTATACCTTAGAGAAAATAGAAAATATGTATAGATACCAAAATACCAAATTAGTAGTGTAATAATTAAATAAGATAAGGGACATTGTTTAGAAATCATTCAGTTTTTATGAAAAAAATCCATATTTAATGAAAAGTCTGAAATATATGAAAGAAAATATTAGTGGTTATTTCTATTTGGAGACATTAAGGGTAACTACATATTTCTGTGTTGTATGGGTATTTTAAAAAGTCAATATTTACTATTTTATAATCTGAAAAGAGATAAAATTATTTTTATATTGAAAGAGATCATCTTAATAGTCAATCTAAGGATTTTGAAGGACCATTACAATCCATGAGCTATTTTAGTGTGTGTGTGTGTGTGTGAGTGAGTGTGTGTGTGTGTGTATATATATCTATATCTATCTATCTATATCTATCTATCTATCTATCTATCTATCTATCTACCTGTCTATCTATCTATATATTTTATTGATTTCAGGGAGGAATAAAGAGGGAAAGAGAGATAGAAACATCAATGATGAGAGATAATTATTGATGGGCTGTCTCTTGCACGCCCCCATTGGGAATCAAGCCAACAACCCAGGCATGTGCCCTTGACCAGAATCAAACCTGAGACCTTTCAGTTTGCAAAACGATGCTCTATCCACTGAGCCAAACTGGTTAGTGCTATACATATTTTTAAAGTATATTTTTATTGATTTCAGAGAGAAAAGGAGAGGGAGAGATAGAAATATCAATGATGAGAGAGAACCATTGATTGGCTGCCTCCTGCATATCCCACACTAGGGATTGAGCCACAACCCAGGCATGTGCCCTTGACTGGTATTAAACCCTGGACCCTTCAGTCTGCAGGCCTCCATTTTATCCACTGAGCCAAACCAGCTAGGGCTATCTATGTTAGTATATTTGCATGGATTTAAATTTCTTCTGATTTCATTGCTTAATAGTTCTGTTGGTGGATAACCTGGTGTTGGATTATTTTGTTCCTCAACATATATATCTAATTACAAAGTTACTGACAACCCAGCTATAGCAGGCAGCCTATTTAGATTAGGCAATTACAGAATTAAAATGATTAGTTGCAATTATACCTAAATTTCCAACTTAAGGATTAATTTCCATGTAATGTGTAATGTCACACACACTAATATTTAACTCTAAAAGCTCAAGTAAATAACTTCCAATTTACCATTTTCTGCCACTTAGCATGTATTTACAGTGGCCTGGAATAAAAGAATACTTCCTTTATATAACTTCTAGCCAATAAATGAAATACATTTTCGTTGAATTTATCATTCTTCTAAGTGGAAAAATAAATTTATTCTCCTTGCACTGAGTTTCTTCTGCTGCAAATGCCTATTGCGTTTGTTACCAGAGATCCACCCCAATTAGAAGGGGTTCTCTCCTCCTCAGCTCTTGTCACACGGGCATGAAAGAGTTCAGACGAGTAACAGAAAGTAATGTTGAAGCAAATTTATTAAGGACACACTTGGCATAAAGCACAAGCAGGCAACTCAGCTATCCTGAGCTCCCCACCTGGTGGGGGTCCAAGGGTGTTATACTTTTTCCCCTATAGATTTCAAAGTTCCCCTTTAACTTTGTTGTGGCTTTTCCCAGAATTTATGAGAACAACTGGTGATTTTATCTTGGCCAGTCCCAAGACTGCTGACTTCTTTGTTAAGTGGGTGAGATAAACTTCCCTTTTTCCTCCTTTTCCCTCCTCCTGCCCTAACAGCTATCTATCTTGTCTAACATTCTCCCTTCCAGTGATACCATGTGAATGTTTTTGGGGTTTTTGTTATTTGATCCCCAGACTTTATCTGTCCTTGGGTTACCTGGCACAAATGGCATTCATTGGGTCTCTGTTCTCTATTTTCCCAGGCCAGGGTGAGCATCTGCTTTCTTGTGTGATTTTACTAATACATTGTAATTCCCATGACAACAGCAATTGCCATGGCCTTGTTTACATGAAACAGTGACAGGTATACAATAGGCTGTAAGTAGATGTGGTAGGTCTGACTAGTACCACAGATTGTGTGGGACTATTACATTTCATTATTTAAAAAAAAAAAAAACACAACAAAAAAGATAACTCTGCTTTGAGTTTCTTTCCATTTTTGGTTCACAAGAAATATAATCTGAGTCATGGATAACTGGTTTCTCCCCTCTTATCTACAGTTATTCAATGATAATAAGAATGCTAACATTACACCAAACGTTTAGGAAGAAGCACAATCTCCAGTCTTCACTGGTCACATTTGATATGCTCATTTTCCAAGCTCTCCAAATCCTTCAGAGGCATGAGAGTACACTATTTCTTTGGCAAACGTGGGCATGGGGTTCTTGGTGAAATCTCAGGTCCAACATCCCTAGATGTATAACACAGGCTCCTCCCCCGCCAGTTGCTTCACCTTCTTGTGGGAGATACAACACTAAATAAGCCTCCTTTCAGTCTCATAGGTTAGGGACCTGACAGCCCTCTCCATGAAATGTAATTATGGAAGTTTACGCACTATCTCCCAGTCTCCTGGGAGGTTATGAGCCTAACTTCAGCTGTCACCTGACTCCAAATTGCAAACTCTACTTCCAGTCATACAGATAGAGGAAAGCTGGCAATTTTATCTTGAAAACATGAAGGTCACAGGGGGGCATCCATTTAGCTCTCTAAAATACTTCCCATCTCTGCAATCTCTTTCGTGGACTGCCTGTGATGAGCATGACCTGCAAGTTAAAGCTTCAGTAATAACATTCCTTTCTTTTTTTGTGGAGAGGTATTGTGAGTTGGGAAGAGATTTTCATTATATTTCCCCAACACTTAGAGTACTCTATGGCTCCAACTGCGTGTGAGGCATTCCAACAGCCAATCTTGTGCCCAGTCTCTGAGTAAATGAGAATGTATGCCCCTAACTGCCTTCCCCTGCCAAAGGGAAGGGTGGAACATGGAGAATTGAAAGCCTGCCTCCAGCCTGAAGGTCACCAAGTGTTTAGAATGTCCTCCAGTTTGGTATCTCAGTGATAGCTTCCCTGAAAGACAGTTGTTTGTACTTTTCTTAATACATAAGCATCTTGCTGACACACACCTCTGGCTCAAGGCTCTGGACATATCAACACTAAGCAAACATTGCCAGACTGATGTAGAATAAGAGTTGTGGTAGGGAAGTTTGAAGAGGATGTTTTAAATAGCAAGTTGTTAACTTAGAAATTAGCATACAGAGTTCCTAATTGAAAGTATAAATTATAACATAGTTATGTAAAGAGATTTTTTTTGTTTTGCCACTTTTTCATGCTCATTGTATCACATCTATGGGGACACCTACACCAAACATATTTAGGGAATATTTCCTCTCAATTCTAAGATAGCTCAGAGTCTGCCATTACAGTCAGCAATTATAGTAAGAAGATACTTATGCACAATATGTCCGTGCACATTACTGCCAGCAGTCTCAGGGACCAAGAGCGCACATGTTCGGCATTGACTCAACAAAGGAATGATTTCTCTGTGGGTAAATTTTAGCTGTAGCCAAGTTCACTTCAAGCCATTTACTATGACCAGTTTGTAGGCAGAAAGTGCTATTTTTTGTTTCATCTAGCACTCATTTAAAAAATTATGACTTATGATGGCATAAAAATGGAAGCAGCCTTAAAACTCTCTTCATATCCATGGAAGGCCTTCAGAGCTGGCACAGAGCAGAGTTGGTGGGGCCAAATTCTGTGCTTATATATCTGTTGGAGGACATTCTAAACACTTGGTGACCTTCAGGCTGGAGGCAGGCTTTCAATTCTCCATGTTCTACCCTTCCCTTTGTTTTTTCCGACACCTGGCCTTCCCGGTGTGTGAGTTATTTGAAAAGGAATATCCTACTCTAATAATAACAATTTCTCTACTTTGTACCAAACTGTGTTTCGTGGATGGCACAGGTGTCCAGAAAGATGTTAATAGGCATTCTGGGAAGGAAGGCGTGTTAGCCACACTCTATCAGTTTGGCCGTGCGCTGGCTGAGTCCCAGCTCGGAGGGTCGTGACATGAGGGGCTCTTTGCCGTGCAGCCCTCACTGCTGCATCCAGGTTGGCACAGGCATCACGCTGACAGACATCCTTGCTCTCTCTGACACTTTCATTTGCGATCAGAAAGGCCAGCGGGTTAGCCCCTCACTGGCCCACACAGGGCTCAGAGGACAAGGGCTCCCCTCTGCAGCCTCTCCTGTGGGGTGTGTGCTGCCGAGGCACAGTCTGTGCTGCTCATCAGAGGCTTCCAGGTGATGGAGCCCAGTTTCCCCCATGGCTGGCCTGGAAGCACACCTTGTATTAATTTCCTGTGTTATCCTGCCCACTCCCTGTGGCAGGGGAGGGTAGTTGGGGGTGACCAGGCCTGCAGGGAAGGGCAGTTGGGGGTGACCAGGCCTGCAGGAGAGGAGGACAGTTAGGGGCAAACAGGCTGGCAAGGGAAGGCAGTTAGGGGTGACCAGGTCTTTAGGGAAGGGCAGTTGGGGGTGACCAGGCTGGCAAGAGAGAGCAGTTGGGGGTGACCAGGCCTACATAGGAGGACAGTTAGGGGCAAACAGGCTGGCAGGGGAAGGCAGTTATGGGCAATCGGGCTGGCAGAGGAGCAGTTAGGCATCTATCAAGCTATCAAGGAAGTGGTTAGGGGGGTGATCAGACTGGCAGGCAGAAGCAGTTAGGGGAAATCAAGCAGGCAGGCAAGTGGTTGGGAGCCAGCAGTCCTAGATTGTGAGAGAGATGTCCGACTGCCCATTTAGGCCTGGTCCCACCAGGATTGAGCCTAAATTGGCAGTTGAACATCCCTTAAGTGGTCCCAGATTGGAGAGGGTGCAAGCTGGGCTGAGGGGCACCCCCCCCCGCACGAATTTTATGCAGCAGGCCTCTAGTCCTATATAATAAAAAGGTAATATGCAAATCACTCCAACACATAAGATGAATGTCCCCATGTGGACACAAGATGGCCTGCAGGGGAGGGCAGTTGGAAGGGACCAGGCCTACAAGGGAGGACAGTTAGGGGCAACCAGGCCTATAAGCTGGGGGTGACCAGGCTGGCAGTTAGGGATTACCAAGCTGACAAAGGAGAGCAGTTAGGGGTGACCAGGCCTGCAGGAGAGGATAGTTAGGGGTGACAGGCCAGCAGGGGAGGGCAGTTAGGGACAATCAGGCCGGCAGGGGAAAAATTAGGCATTGATCAGGCTGGCAGGGGAGTGGTTAGGGGGTGATCAGACTGGTAGGAAGAAGTGGTTAGGGGCAATCAGGCAGGCAGGCCTGCAGGCAGGCAGGCAGGCAGGCAAGCGATTGGGATCCAGCAGTCCTGATCATAATAGGGATGTCTGAGTTTCCGTCAGACATCCCTCGAAGGGTCCCAGATTGGAGAGGGCTGAGGGACACACACCTCCCCCACCACGTTCAAATTTCATGCAATGAGCCTCTAGTGCAGCTATGAAAAAGAAGGATCTTTTACCATTTAAGACAGTATGGAGGGATTTGGAGAGTATTATGGTATTCTATATAATAAAAGGCTAATATGCAAATTGTTCCCTCCACCAGGAGATTGATGGGGAGTTCAACTGGGAGTTTGACCAGGGGGCAAGACCCACTGGCCCACTATACACAGCCCGTCCCTCTCAGCAGCCTGGCCCAATCCACCCTGATTGGACCCCATCTGTGCATGAATCTGTACACCGGGCCTCTAGTGTGAAATAAGCCAGGCAGAGATAGACAAGTATCACATGATCTCACTCATGTGGAATCTAATTAACAAAATAAACTGATAAACAGAATGGATCCAGACACATGGAAGCATGGAACAGAGTGTGGAATCTCAGAGAGAAAGGGGTGAGGTGGGAGAGATCAACCAAAGAATTTACACTGAGTGGCCAGATTATTATGATCTCTGAACACATAATAATCTGGCCATTCAGTGTATATCCTGTATAATAAAAGGCAAATATGCAAATTGTCCCCTAGACCAGGAGTTCGACCAGCAGGCAAGCTGCCCAACCGCTATGTCCCCTCGCCCTGGCCAGGTTGGCTGGACCCCACCCATGCACGAGTTCATGCACCAGATCTCTAACACACACACACACACACACACACACACACACACACAAACACACACACATGAGTGGCCAGATATAGACACAGACAACAGTGGAGTGAAGACCTGGGGCAGGAATGAGGGTGGAGAGAAGGGCGTCAATGGGGAACAAAGGCGACATCTGTAATCCTTCCAACAAATAAAGATACTGTGTGTTTTTTTGTTTGTTTTTAATTTTGGAGAGGAAAGGAAAGGGAGAGGTAGAAATATCAATGATGAGAGAGAATCATTGATTGGCTGCCTCCTGCACACCCCACACTGGAATTAGAGCCCACAACTCAGGCATATGCCCTGACCGAGAATTGAATTGTGACTTTGTGGTTCATAGGTCAACACCCAAACACTGAGCCATGCTGGTTGGGCAATGAAGATCATTTTTTTAAAAAAGAAAGAAAATAAACAAGCACTGGGAACACAAAACCAGACTTGTTCAGTACTGTTTCCCAATTTATCTCTGTGAAGTCTTTCAAAATTTTTTTTAGCTAACATATTGTCCCTGAACCAGAATATCTTCAAAATCCGGGCCAAGGTCAGCCTCATGGCTGTGTGTGCTGCGCAGTAACATCAGGCCTGTCCTTAGAAGGAAGGGCCTTGCGCTTTATTTAAATCTCCGATGCCACTTTTTGAAGTTCTTATGAAAAGGAGGCTTCACATTTTTATTGTGCGCGGGGCCCTGCAGATTCCACACCCTGAGCTGAAATGAAGGAAATTCAGAACATAGACTATGATCCTCAGGGAACCCTTTGAAATCCTATAGTCCTTGTAGTTGAAATAACCCTCCACTAAAGAATGTGGGTCTCTAACCCTTTTCTTGCTGCTTTTCGCTTTATGCACTTGAATTAGGGATTGAATCTATAAGACCTTCAATGTGACTGCTAATGACTGGTGGGTATGTTCACAGTTCACAGCCCGAACCAGTGCTCTCTTCCCCTTCTCCCCCCTCTCCCCTCCCCCCCCATCCTCCCTCCCTCCTCCCGCCCTCTGTGGCTGCACAGGATCTGAGGAGCTTTGAGAACTACCAGGTCGGATGGGCCTGCGCCTGCACTGTTTTAAAGCTGAGCCCAGCGGTTAGGATGTTGAGCCAGGGCTGAGGGTCCAGATGGGGCAAGGCTTCCATCCAGTCAGATTCTATGTGTAAGATATGAGTTATAGGATTAGACTACACAGGCTTCCGTAGTTCTCATTTTATAACGCAGAATAAATGATCAAGAGAACATGAAAACGAAACCAAAGACTTGTTTACTACTGTTTCCAAATTTAGCTCTGGGAAGTCTTTCTAAAAATATGTATATTTTACTAACATATTGTAGAGCAGTAGTGTTATGTAGAAAAGTTAAAACTTTCATAGGATGTTACTGTTGGAAAATATCTGGGAAGTTTATAGTCCATTCTCACACTTAGTATAACAGTATTTATAATTCTCCAACTACACACACACACACACACACACACACACACACACACACACACAATAGAGAGTTGTAGGAATGGGAAGCAGAGGTCAGAAGTAAGGGGAAGTCTGGACTTTGATATGAAGAATAAGTCCCACAGAGTAGACAACATACAAACAAGCAAAGGAACAAAACCAACTGTTGGGCCTCTCTTCATTTCAAGGACAAAACATAGTTTCACCGAGAAGCATCACTGCGCCCATCTGGAGGTTCGCAGAGCTTTGGGAGAATAGGATGTTATTGTTTGGGAGAGAATAACTCTGAAGAGGAAAGGGAAGCAACTTTGTAAAAATATTAATGAACTAGTTGCCTTCATGCAGAATATGGCAAAGCTCTAACTGATGCACAAAATAGACTCTTGAATATGCTTTGATGGATAGAAAATGTACATCTGAATTCTTTCCCTGAGTTTTCTCTGGTAATGCAGAAGGAAATGATAAATCATTTGCTGTCTGGTGGAAACTGAATTCTTTTAAAAAGCTAGCTTTTACATCATTAATATGTGCATTATTGTGTTTTGCCCCACATACCAGTTGTATTTTGGGGAAAGAGGCAGTTAGTGTTGCTGATTTCTGCCCGGCCATTTTTAAAACAAAATTATGTTGCTGATTTCTGCCCTGGATACTCAATGAAGGGAAAACCACTTTTATTTATTACCACCCACTAATGTTTCTCTACATAAGTTTCAAGAACATCAATGGGAAGTCATTAAAATAAGTTTCCTTTTTCTTTTTTCTTTTTAAGAATCCTAAAGTAAGGTCAACACTGCCTTCACTTGCTGGCTTCTACATGGAGTGTGGTTGTGCAGGACAGGCATGCCACTGTGTGGAGACGTTTACTCAGAGCATGCATGCCCTCACCAGCTGTCCCAAGCTCCTGCCTGCATTGTTGAATATGTTTTTTTTATGATGAAATACTTAACTGAAAAAGTACAATTATTAGGGAATTTTATAGGTCTCAAAGTCACTTCTGTGAAAAACTGTTACCTGTTATTCTTCTTCCTGTGACTGAAACATGGATTGCTTTTTTACTTTATGGTGATGTTTTTGTGAGTAGATTCAGAAGGTTGGGGCTATTAAACAATTGAAATGAATAAACAGATTCAATTTGCTGATGCTTTTTGGTTTTTAACCAAATTTGCATTTTCACATAATTTGTATTATCTTTCACCACGTGTCTGTCTTCCCGGGAAGTTATAATGACTCTATGATGCATAAAATGCTTATCTCTTTGAGGGCTGATGGCCATAGGTAATGAGGAAAAAAAAACAAACAATAACAAACAAACAAAGGAAAAACTATTCCATTGATACAACAGAAGAATCTGTTAGACATCAATCTGAAATGGTTTCTAATATCCAAACTTTTGTTTGAGAACTTGACCTGAAAATCTGCTAATAAACTGAAACTTCTTTCTGTTTTCAAAATATACATTGTAATGAGCATAAGGAAGCAAGTTTAATCATTAACAGGTAGATAACCATAGCAACACTATAGTTACGCTGCTATAACCAGCATCATTTTCTATCTGAGCTAAGAATAACATATCATATTGGGAGTTTGCTTTAAATATGATTTCTAAGACTGGAGGTGCATAGCTGAGAAGGATGAAATGCCATATTATAATTGTTCATCCAAAATTCTTCATTTTCTCACGGATCACTGGAGCAAGTTATTGAGATGTCAGTGATATCTGTGTCAAAAGTTAGTATATTTCTACCATAGCCATGTTACATCTTAAAGAGATGTGTAAAGTTTTTCATGAATAATTTTTCTACCAGTGTTTAGGGAACTAGCCACTCAGAAAATGGGGGGAAAATGAATAAAGATCAGAATTGGGGGAAAATATAAACTTACTTTTTGATGTATGTGGCAGAGCCTGCATCGAAGGCGGTGGGACTATGGGACTAGTTCTAGACCAGTGGAATATGAGAAACTGCAAGTGCTAACAGGTTGCAACCAGGTATCTCCTTCCTTTTCTTATCACTTGTCAGCTGTGTGAGTAGAGAGGATCTAACAAAAGAAAGATGGGGAGTTACCAGGATCTGCACTCCTGGCGTCATTGCATAAAGCGGAGCCCATCACCCACCCTCCTTGCACTATTGCATGAACAAGAAATACTGGGTTAAGTGCTGCAATTTAGGTGGTTATTTCAGGGATCATCCAGCTTAACATGGATGGAGAACTTTGAAAGTCAAGGAAATCTCACCTTTTGTTGACTCAGGAAGTACTGTTGGCCCATGTATCAGAATGTGTTCATAGGCACTCATCACTTTTTTCTTTGTCCAGGGAGCCGGGGCTGGGGCTGTGGATGTCATGCCCCCCCCTGTCTCTTCATCTCTGCTTCTGCGGTGCCTGTTCTCAACAAACCAAGACCACACTACATGCCCCGACTTGAATACATGACATCGAGCTGACCTTAGTTGAAGTGCATTTTCAAAACCATGTTGATAAAGTAATTAAGTTTAGTTAAGCTGCTACTTAAAAAGAAGAGAGCTCTGTATTTTTGCTAGTAAATAAAATATCAGTAAAGTAACTTTATTTCTTATTTGAGACTGTTTGAATGAATCCCTATATTTCCTTTTTATATGGTGCAGAGCTATTGATAAATTTCTTTGTGAAACATGGGTTATTTTTACATAACTTTTTTTTCTGGTATACCTAATAATCAAGAAGGAAAACAATCAACAACTTTTAAATTAGAGTGCACATTTTTTGATATCTGGTAGTTCTAAGTCAGTGGTCAGCAAACTGCGGCTCGCGAGCCACATGCGGCTCTTTGACCCCTTGAGTGTGGCTCTTTCACAAATTACCACAGCCTGGGCGAGTCTATTTTGAAGAAGTGGTGTTAGATGTTTAAGTTTAAAAAATTTGGCTCTCAAAAGAAATTTCAATCATTGTACTGTTGATATTTGGCTCTGTTGACTAATGAGTTTGCCGACCAGACCACTCTTCTAAGTAAACCTTAGAAATATTTATCCTACGTGTGAATGTTCTATTAACTAAAATATCTTTATTTTACTGTTAAATTATTTATTTAAGAAACAGAACATGGAAAAGGGAAGTCATATTAAAAGGAGTTTTTAGGAGCGAAATGGGCAGGTTTAGGAAATTTTAGGAATTAGCGGTTCCATGGGAAAACTACAGGGCTGCAAAGCTGGGAGCTGCAGAAGATATACATGCACAGAGCAAGGAAGCTGCCAGAAGGTATACATTTCCATAGAATGAGGGAGCTGGGAGCTGCAGAAGGTATACACTTACAGAATGAAGGGAAGGAAGCCACTCATTCAGAGAAGAGGAAGGCCAAAGGGAATAGGAAAACAATAAGGGAGAAGAAGAGAAGGACCTCTCGTGGGGTTTGAGCTCTGACACCGCTGCAGGGACCAATCAGAGGGGATATCAAGACACAAACAATTGCAGCCTTTATAAACCTTAGAAAAAAGGGACCTAGTGGGACTCTCCCCCACACCCACGTGGGAGTCTGTGCTTGTTTCTCAATAAATTTCCATCTTTTCCTGTACCACCTCTTGTCCGTGGTTTTATTCTTTGAGCCCACATAGACAAGGACCCAAGAATCATCCTGCCTGGAGGAACACTACGCATTCCATCTCAATTTTTGAGTTTCAATATAACCATCTGGGTTTGGGATCACCTATTTTGGGCTTAGATTTGAAAAGGAAAAATGCATTCAGGGTTTTCTCTTAAAAATTAATCTATGGAGATGTTGCTGAGAAAATAAAGAAAGTGACCCGCAGGAAGATGACATAAGGAGGATTTAAAAGTAGCCTTTCTACATAAAAGCCATTTCCCATCTACTTTTTGGATTTATGTATGCCATCTGCTTGGTCCACAGTAAGAAGGACCTGCCCTCCAAATCCAGGCGTCAGACCTGGGTGCATCCTGCCTGTTGCACACTAGGAGTGACAGATGCCCTTTGACCAGGCTACTGTGGGGCAGAAAAGAGCAGGGCAAGGGACAGTGTGTGGGTGCCTTATCCCATCTTGTAGAAGTTTAAATTATATACTCTTTTAAGTTAACCTTTGGGTATGATGATAGCAAGCCCCAAATGTATCTATTTTGAATGAATATTATATATTAGAATATTATATTATACTAGATGCCCAGTGCACTAAATTCATGCATGGGGAGGGGGTGTCTACTCAGCCCAGCCTGCAACCTCTCAATCTGGGACCCCTTGGGGGATGTCCGACTGCCAGTTTAGGCCCAATCCCAGGGCAGTAGGACATCCCTCTCACAATTTGGGACTGCTGGCTCCTAACTGCTAACATGCCTGACTGTTGGGTCGCCCCTAACTGCCACCCCCTACCAGACTGATCACCCATAACTACCTCTGCCTGCTAATCTGATCGCCCTTACTTAACTGATTGCCCCCAATTATGCTCCCTGGCCTGGTCACCCCTTACTGCCCTCTCTGCCAGCCTAGTTGCCCCTTATCCCCCCCTGCCAGCCTGGTCACCCCCAACTGCCCTCTACTGCTGGCCTGGTTGCCCCTTACTGCCCCCCTGCTGGCAGGTTACCCCCAAGTGCCTCCCTCTGCTGGCCTGGTTGCCACTACTCACTAACTTCCGCCTACCCTGGCTGGTGTGGTCACCCCTCACTGCCTCCTCTGCCAGCCTGGTTGCCCCACACAGCCTGCTGTTCAGTTGTTTGATTGTCCCTCACTAACTCCCCTGCTGGCCTGTTCGCCGCACGCAACCTGCTGTACGGTCATCTGTCTGCTTGTTACAGTCACGATGGCCCCTGTCTTTTTATATATTAAGGTATTAAATACTATATATTTTCTTTTAAATTATTTATTTATTTACTTATTTAAAAAAATTTATTGTTGAAAGTATTACATATATCCCCATTTCTCCTATTGACTTCTTATAACCAGCCCCTCCCCGTGCCCCAGACCTCCACCACCCTATGGTCTGTGTCCATGGGTTATGCATACATGTTTTCTTAAGGGATGATTGTCCTTAAAACCCCTAAGTAGTTTCTCATAACAACAACAACTGCCACAGAGAAGGTGTAGGGGATACTAAGCAAAACAACCTTTTCTTTTATTTCCTGTTCAGAAGAACAGGCAGATAATGAATGTTCATGTGCAGCTTGGGGAGGCAGGGTGAATAAATAGCATTTTACTACCCAAGAGTATTTGGAATTGTTCTAGTTATTTCTTTTCGTACAGCAAATCACTCCAATCCCCAACTTAATGGGACAAAGCAACCACCATTTTATTTTGCTCACACTTCCTATTGGTCAGGAATTTCAACAGGGCAATGTCTCTGTCTCTGCCCCGGGTGGTTGGGGCCTCAGCTGGGATGAGACCAATGCAGTTTCTCTTCTCGGTCTGTTGGCCTCTTTGTGGTGGCCTGAGGATAGCTAGACTTCTCACCTGGCAGGACATGGCTCTCTAGTGAGGCAAACCAGGCCAAAGTGGCCTGGCCTTTTATGACTTCCTCCATGCCACATTGTGTTCCTTTCTACATACTCCATTTGTCAAAGAAACCACACCCTACCAGATTCAAGGGGAGGGACTGAGACCCCTGCCTCTTGATGGGAGAAGGATGACAGAGTCTGTGGCCATATTTTTATTTTTTTCCATATTTTAAATTAATGAATTACATGTGTACATATCTTCCCATTGCCCCCTTCCCATTCCCATGCATGCCCTAACCCCCCAGTGTCTTGTGTCCATTAGTTATGCTTGTATGCATGCACACAAGTCCTTTGTTTGATCTCTTATCTACTCTACCTCTCCCTAACATTTCCACTGTAATTTGACAGTCTGTTTGATGCTTTGCTGTATGGCCATATTTTTAAATAGCCACAGGAGGATTTGATGCAGATGAAATCTGAAATTCAACAAATCCCTGATATAGATTTCCCAGATTTTTGAAAACCAAGCATTGGGGTATTAACTGTTTTTCTTTTGCCACCCCAACCCCACATACCCCTATATTTTGGGTTCCCAGAGAATGTAACATTTTCCTGTAATTTTCTTAGCTTTAGCAAATATCTACAAAGTAACATTAAACATAGTTTTCTCTATGTTTAACTGGTGACAAGTGTCCTTACCAAGATTAGAGGCAGTCTTGCGCATGGAGTGGAACATAGCATTGATACAGCATTATAAATCTCCTGGAAGAAATAGAACCACTACAGTGATCTAACTCGTGGAACCTCAGTGAGAAATAAAGTGCGACTCCTTCCCTTCACCAGCTTAGCTGCAGAGTGACTGCTTGCTCTCTCATGCTTGCTTCGGAAGGGATTGCTTCCCCTATTTAGACAGTAATACACTGGATGGTGGCTTCCAGCTGCCTCCACCTCCAAGAAATTGAGTTGATGTGCTCTCCCATTCATCCCTGTCTTTGTCTTCTTTGATTTCATACCTCCTGGCTTCTGTCTAGTCTTCTAGAAATAGTCTCTAAGCCTGATCATAGGTTACATCCTTCAGAGGTTTCAGACATACTCGCTGTCCCTGATGGTATTCGCACTTACAACCCTCCTTGTGCAGGAGATGAGCCGGCCACCTCCTGGATTCTGGCATCTCTCTTTTGTCCTGTCACGAACCGTGACTTCTCCCTGTCTGACACCTACGGAGGCTAACCCTTCCTACAATTCAACGTGACAGAAAAGAACAGAATGCTGACCTATGGGGAAAATCTTTCCACCTGAATCCTGACCAGATGGAAAAAGACAGAGTAGGAGGATTTTTTGACCAGTCAAAACCATCAGTTTTACTGAGTGCTTGTAAGTTTTGTTTTATTGTATGAGAGGGCCACATGGTCCTGTGAGAGAAGCATCATCTTTCTAAGGAAAAAAAAAAGACTCAGTCTTACTTGTTTTTTTATATTTGAAATGTCAGATTTGTTTGATTGTTGCTATCAAATTTAAATCAGTTGTACTTGTTATTGTAATTATATAATTAAATGCTATAGAAAGTGAATGAGATGTGAATGCAAAAAGAGAGTTGTGGCTTTTTGGAAAAGATAAGTTGAATGCATTAATTAATTACTTTATTAAATGCAATACTGAGTAAAAGTTTTGTAAAATTAAAGGAGAAAGAGGTAAGTTTGAAAGATTGTAAACAAATTGTGAAAATGTAGAAGCATTCTGCATTAACTTTGCTACCAGATCTGACACTCACCATATCCTTAATAAACGATAGTTATTATGTATTGTTTTTAAGACTAAATATTCAGGTAGACAACGTTAGTACATATTAGGTTTCTTTTCTTTTGTTGTTGGACTGACACTTGAACTTGGTTGGGAGGGAAGAGATTGTGTCCAACTTTCAAGGCATCAAAGAAATTGTATCTAACAAACATCTCATTACCTTCTTAGGAGACTGTGTTAATTCTTTTAAGCTTTGATATACACCAACTGTCAGATGGGTGAATTATATATCTACTCAAGTGATGATGTATCAAAAGTTTTTGTAATCTAAAATTGAGCAGCAAGTTTTCACATGATATAGCTTAATTTCTGTAGGTAAAATTGTTACTCCATAGGGTATAAGTGATTAAGTGGCAGGTAATGATGAGATTGCATAGAACAGTGAGTTTTTCCTCAACCACACTACTCAAAATTGCAACCCTTATTTCTTTCCTTGTCCATGTCTTCCTACCCCCTTTCCTGCTCTGTTTTTTTTTTTTTGCATAGTAATTATTGTTGGGAAGCCCCAGGCCTCCCACGTTGGGCTGTTCCTCATCTTAAACTCATCAATGGCTCATTCCTCATTCCTAGGGGCAGAGAGAGTGTGTGTGGTGTGGAAATATTGAAGGACCCGGAGTGCTTTGTAGTGGACCTCTGTTTACAGAGGTGCTATTGTGGTCTGGATTCAACTTGTGAAATATGTCAAAACTCTTATGTCCAAGATGCTGGCATTGTGGAGTAGGGGCTTTGGAAGATGATAAGGTCAAGAGGGTGGATTCCTCATGATTGAAATTAGTGCCCGTATGAAAGAGAGCCCATGGAGCCCTGAGCCCTTTCTGTCATGTGAGAATGGATACAAGGAAAAGTCTAAGACCTGAAAGAGGATCCTCTTTCAACCATGCTGATATCCCCTAGTCTTGGGATTCCAGCCTCCAGAGTATGAGCAACACATTTATGTTGTTTAGAATCCACCCAGTATGTGGTTCTAGCAGTCCAAATGGTCTAGGACAGAAGACAGCAGGAATAAAAAGGTTCATTCTTCTACTTATAATTCAATAAGGAAAACCTTAACAATAGAACTAATTAAGCAAACAACAGAAAATAGATAATTTGGTATAGAAAATTAGCCAAAAGACACAGACAATTTACAGAAGAAATCCAAAGTCAAAGTAAGTAGCTTTAAAAATTGTCCAATTCCACTTGTAGTCAAGTAATCCAAATTTAAAATAAGAATGAGATACTGTTTTTCCACAGGAGGAGTAAAACTCCCAAAAAGTTTTTCTATCAAGAGCTGAATGTGTTTTGATGTGAAAATGTCAGTTCTCAAAAAATAGCCTAAATAGATAAATATTTAAGCATTAAGATGTTTATTACCATATAATTTACACAATAAAAAATGGGATAATAACCTCAATACTCAACTGTGGGATATTGGTGAATTAATGAGGCATAATGGAATATTATGTGGCCATTAACATTAATTTTAAATAAAAATTTAAAACTTGGAGAAATGCTCATGATTAAAGCTTAAATGAAAAGCAAAATGACAGCCAATTATTCTTCCTAATTAAAACAAATTAATTACAGCAACTTGCTGTCAGAAATAATACCGTACAAGGCAGGTGAATATAAACTATTTAAATAGCTTATTGATTAAAAGAAATTTAGGTCATATGAGATTTCATTCAGGAGCATTACATATTTAAAGTCATTGTTACAACTGACAATTGCATACTAATTTATTCTTTTCAAAGTATTTTGCTTTAGTAAAAATTATAGGGTTTCAGTGTTACAAGTGCAATCTGTGGACAAACTCTTGCACTCCATCTAACCCCCATCCACCCACCACTACCACATCCCTATTCATTCAAAGAAAGAAAATAATTTTCATGATGCACTGGATGGTTCCCTTCCCAATCTAGTAGCCTCTTATTGAATAAACAGGTTATTGGGAGAATTTAATTTTGAAGATATTGTCTGAGACAACTTGCAAATGGAAATTAGGGAGGATGTAGCAGTGGGATGGATGGATTTGATTAAAATCAGCCTGGAACAAATCCATTCTACCCAACCCTGATATGGAGAGATGATGGTATTGAGGACCAGCTGGTGCCTTGCTCTCACCCCACACTCCATCAGAACACAGATGTAACTGTAGGGAAATTGAGATTAAGTTTCTGCTACTTTGAAAACTGGAGGCTAAAAAAAGCAGTTTCAGAAAAAATAAAAGTTACATTTCTTTTGTATGTAAGGGAAAGCAAGACATTAACAGTTTTGCGCGCGCGCGCGCACACACACACACACACACACACACACACCACACGGGTTTAATGCCTCAGAATTTCTAGAGACAACTTCAAATTATATAAGCAAGATATGCCTGTCAGAGAAGGTGAAATTTAAGCCAAAACTTGAAGGATGCATTGAAATAGATCATAAAAATATGTGGAATTATAAAAAACCAAAGTCATAGGAATGGAAAGTAGAATGGTAGCCACAGAAATGGAAAGAAGAGTGGTAGCCATAGAAACGGAAAGTAGAATGGTAGTCATAGGAATGGAAAGTAGGATGGTAGTCATAAGAACGGAAAGTAGAATGGTAATCATAGGAACGGAAAGCAGAATGGTAGTCATAGGAACGGAAAGTAGGATGGTAGTCATAGGAATGGAAAGTAGGATGGTAGTCATAGGAATGGAAAGTAGGATGGTAGTCATAGGAATGGAAAGTAGGATGGTAGTCATAGGAATGGAAAGAAGAGTGGTAGTCATAGGAATGGAAAGTAGAGTGGTAGTTATAGGAATGGAAAGTAGGATGGTAGTCACAGGAATGGAAAGTAGGATGGTAGTCGTAGGAACGGAAGAAACAATGGTAATCACCTAGGTCTGGGGGGAAAGATGGGGACTCATGGGGAGATATTGGTCAAAGGCTACAAAATCCCAGTTTTAGGAAGAATGTGTTCCAGGGATGTGATGTGCAGTATGGTGGCTATAGTTAACAATACTGTATTACATCCTTGGAAGTTGCTATAAGAGTAGATCTTAATTGTTCTTAACATACACACACACACACACACACACAGACACACACACTCACACACACACATAAGTCATAATTATGTGAGGGAATGGAATGTGTTAACTAACCATGTTGCGGTAACCATCTAGAAATATATACATGTATCAAATTATCATATTGTACATCTTCAACTTACATATTATATGTCAGTTATCTATACTAATAAAAGCCTAGGTGAACCTCGCAAGCAACATCATCAAAAGATGGCTGGGTGCACAGTGAAGGCAGGGCACTGCAGCCACTCCAAGTGGTGAGGCCTGGGGGTCATGCGGCTCCACATGGTGTGAAAGAGGCTCATCCCAGCATCTCTGCCACCTCACATGGAAGAAGCAGGTCTGGGCAGAGGAGGCAGGTTGTGCGGCAGGGGAGGGTAGTTGGGGGCGATCAGGATGGCAAGGGAACAGTTAGGTGCCGATCAAGCCTGTAGGGGAGCAGTTAGGGGGTGACAAAGCTGGCAGGCAGAAGTGGTTAGGGGCAATCAAGCAGGCAGTCAGGCAAGCAGTTAGGAGCCAGTGGTCCCAGATTGTGAGAGGGATGTCCCAGTTGGAGAGGTGCAGGCTGGGCTGAGGGAATCCCCCAATCCCCAAACAGAATTTCATGAATCTGGCCTCTAGTATCTCAATAAAGCTGAGAAAAAGCAAATAAAAAACAGTGGCAAAAAGAGCATTCAAGGCAGAGGCTGCAGCACAGAAAAGCCCTGAGGCAGGAAAGAGCTTCTACTTGGAAGAACTGGAAGATGTCAAGGTGTGTGTGTGTGTATCATAGTGAAAGAGGATATGCGTTAGTCAAGGTCAGGTAGGACCCTAGACACGGAACTCATTACTCTCTCAAAATACACCACACACCTACAGTGCCCCCAAAAGATGCACAACATTGAAGTCACAAAACATAACGAAGGGAATAAGCTACAACTCTTTCCACTTGTGTATGTCTGCAATCTGAATCTGGCACTCACAGAAGCACATTTGGACACTAATGACTTCAGAGGATTCATTCTAAGGTCTCCTGTAAATTACTCACTGCATATGGACACAGAACAGGAAAACACTGACTTGACCATTTCTTTTCATTTTACTTTATTTTATTGATTTTTTTTTTACAGAGAAGAAGGGAGAGGGATAGAGAATTAGAAACATCGCTGAGAGAGAAACATCTATCAGCTGCCTCCTGTGGATGTGCCCAAAACCAAGGTACATGACCTTGACCAGAATCGAACCTGGGACCCTTGA
>PVJN01025174.1:0-29891 GCA_004026805.1 Lasiurus borealis | reverse complement strand
GAAGCAATTTTGCCATGAGATGAGCTACCGATAGAAATTTTAGTTAAGACTTCAGAAACAGCTTTTTGTCCAGGACCATGAACTTTTGTTGAATGTCCGCTTATTTCAATTATGCTCCAACCACGAAGGCAAGAGGAGAAACAGGCCAGAGATGGAAGACGCTGATGACGCCTCGCCATGATGGCAGTCAGCAGCTGTGTGTCGTCACTACAGGTCGCCTAGGACCAAACCAGATAGGGTCAGACTGGCATGGCCACCATTTGTCCACCATCCAGATACCACTGCTGACGTGAACACATAAGGAACTGTTTGACGCTGAAACTGCGACTCAGAACTATTGGACATTGAAGTTGGAGCTCAAACATTTTTTGTTCTTATACGTTTATCTTTAGTCTGCAGAGGCAAGATGTCTTTAAAGAAAAGAATCAGGGGTTGTGGGAAACAGATACAGAGACAAAGAAGCATTGAACAGACTGTCATGCTACAGTGGGAAGGCAGTGGAGTTGGAGGGTGGGTTGTAAGAGACCAAGCAAAGGACTGTATGCATGTGTATAAGCACAGCCAATGAATTCAGGACATGAGGGGGAGGAGACAGGTGAGAGCATGTACTGGGGGGTAGGGAAGGTCAGGGGAAGGTCAATAGGGGGAAAAAAGGAGACATATGTACTGCTATTTGTAATACTTTAAACAATAAAAAAATCTATTAAAAAAAAAAAGATAACTGAAGTGTAAAGTTACATAGAACTTGCAGTGTCTGATGGGAAATGAGAGCTGGGTCTGCTGAGGCCTGATGGAGGGTCTGCTCCTGGCTGGCCTCTTCCCCCCAATGCGGAGGAGAGCCTGTCCCTACCGTGTCTCAGAAACCTCGGGGGCCTTCTCTCTGGCGGGGTTCTGGTCCCCCACAGGAGCCCAGGTCTCCATCAGCCCACGTGTTGACCCTTCACTCCTCTCCTGTGTCCAGTGTGATTGATGTCTGGCAAGACCAGCGCTTCTGACATCCCTCCCTGCTCTCCCTCACTTGGGTGGGACGTTGCTGCAGTTTTTGGGAAGGCCTCGTGGTCCAGCCACAGTTCAGAGTCAGGGCTGGGCCCGGCATAGCTGGACCTCTCCGTCAAATCTGGAGAGGAGGAGGCGTGCTGGGGAGTGCTGGCAGGCTCCCGCCCCGGCCTCGCCAAGAAACAGTTCTCACACGATGTCAGCGTGTCCAGTTCAATCCAGGTCAGAAACCAGAAATGCAAAACATGCACCGATGTTTCTAGACCCTCTGAAATGAGCAGATCCCGGGGCGGCTGAGCGCGTGTTTATTTAAGCAAGGCTGACCCTGCCGGATGGTTACCGAGGGTGTGGGAAGCGGAGGGCCCGTCAAGGACGGTTCTGTAATGTAAACCATCTAAGCTCTCCTTTTAAAATGCATCTAAGTCTAATTTTATGTTTTTGGAATTTAGTCAGAATTCCATTGTACATGAGATTTAAAAAGCCGAAGTGCCCAGCGGTAGACGAGTGGATAAAAGAGCTGTGATATGTGTATGCCATGGGATACTGCGCAGCTGTGAGAAGAGGGATCTCTGACCCTTTGAATCAGCATGGAGGGGCCTGGAGAGCATCGTGCTGAGTGAAATAAGCCAGGCAGAGAGAGACAAGCATCACATGACCTCACTCACATGTGGAATCTAATAAACAAACTGGAAAACAAAGGGGAGCCAGAGATGTTGAAGCATGGAACAGACCGAACATGTCAAAGGGGAAAGGGTCTGGGGACAGAAAGAGGTTAAGAACCAGTGAACCCGTGCACCTAAACGCATAACCCGTGCACACACACAGGCAGCAGTTTGGGGAAGGTCCGGGGAGGAGATGGGATGAGGTGGAGGGGGTCAGTGGGGAGAAAGAACGGGCATATCTGGAGTACTTTCAACAACAAAGATAATTCATTTTCCAATAAAATATAAGTACTTAGTGATTCAATGAGCATATTGGTGTAAGGAACATGCATTTGCTATTTAAAAAAATATAGAGAGAGAGAGGAAGAGAGAGGGATAGAGAGTCAGAAACATCGATGAGAGAGAGACATCGATCAGCTGCCTCCTGTATGCCCCACACGGGAGATGTGCCCACAACCAAGATACATGCCCTTGACCGGAATCGAACCTGGGACCTCTCAGTCTGCAGGCCGAGACTGTATCCACTGAGCCAAACCTGTTTTGGCGGAACATGCATTTGCTTTAAACAACAACAACAAGGAACTCTTCGGTAGTGGTATGTGTGTGACCCCGGAAGTAACGGACCAGGAGGTCGAGGTGTTACTTATGCTGGTAACAGGTGTCGCTTTCACTGGTAGCTAGCACTTCCTTCTCTTGCTCAAGATCTGAGCCAACGTTGAACTACCGAGAAGAAAGCTAGGTAAGTCCCATGGCGTGAGTTCTGCTGATCCAGCCGGCCACAGGTTGGGGGAGTTCTCATTTCTGACCCGATGTGCCGTCCTGGTGAAGTACAATCCAGGGTTGTTTTTTTCAACTCGAGAGCTTCCTTAGGGAAGTGGGGGGTGGGGAAGAAGGGACAGGCCCTGGGCAAGTTGACTGGCAGTTCCTGTCTAATTTCATCATGGTTTTAATTGAATTCAAATATGCCTGACACGTTCAAAAAGTGGCTATTTTTAAGCAAAACCGAAAGACTTCTTGTTGGTAATCTCTGAGGACTGAACGCGTTCCAGCGGAATCACCAGAGACTCTGCTTCCTTTCTCTTCTCTGCGTTCCCTTCTTTCTTCACGGAGGCCTCTCATCTGGGCCACATGTATGGTGTGAGCCACTTCTTGAGGTCGCCTCGAACGCCCAGGACTGACTTTGAACATGGTTATTCTTCTCCGTTAGCAGATGGCGGTGCGATCAGGGAGCCAGTAGACCACGGTGGTCAACATGGACTACTCAGGTTTTTCATAGAAACAGACCAACCTTGATTCTGACTTTTTCTATGTGAAAAACCTAATCATCCTTAGTAATAAATTGAAGTGGAATTCTCAAATGTACGTGTTCCACGCGAACCCCTCTGCCTTGTCTTTCCGTTGTCAGTGCTGGTGCTCGTTTGTCCGCACACATGGCTTTTCAGAAACGAGGTTAGGTTCATCAACTGGGGAGCGGGCTTCCACGGACTGATGTTGGCTCCCTGCTTTCCTATTACTTCATTTATTACATTATTAAATCCAGTCCCGCTGCTGAAGCCAAGAAAATGTTTTATACTGCAACCCGGGTTGCCTCCCTAGAGTTTCTGAGCTCATTTTCCTTCGGTTAACTCTGGGGGTGCTGTGCCTTCCAAAGTCTGAAGTCATATGGCCCGTGTGGGCTGGGCACCCCGTTTAAGGCGGAATCGGAAAAAGGCCACAGGTCATCTCTCTTCAACGTCTGCTTCCCGGAGGCAAGGTCAAGCTGTGCCACTCTTAGCTCCGTGTCCATTGTTGATTTGCTCTGGAAAACTATTGGACATTTGGAAAAAACTGGTCTGTTTTTTTTCAAGGACCTATTCCTTGGGCTTTTATACCTTTAGGGCTTTCCCTGCACCGACTCCATGTGGAAAGAGGGGCTTTTGCTCTCCTTGGGGAGTCGTCGAGCTAAGTTATGCTTTGCTTTGACTGACACCAGTCGTCTTTCAATCGCATCAAGATACATGAATTGCAAAGTTGTGTGTTCATATATGCTGACATTTTCCCGTGTGTTTGGGTTTATTGATAGAGCAAATGAATACCCTTAGACCATAATAAGCTGAGTTTTCTCTCTCTTTCTCTCACTCACTCTCTCTTTTTGACTCTCCATTTATTTGTTTATTTTTATTTTGGGTCAATAGGATCCTATAGGTTTCAGGTGTACATTTCTATGACACATGACTATGTATTATTGCATTGTGAGCCCACCACCCAACCAACTGGAATCCACCAATATTTTGCTGGTCAGTTTAGTTTTGATCAAGTTTCTTAAAATGGAGTTAAAAATATACACAACCTAGTATTTTAAAATCCACGAAGTCATTACCACGTTCTCTAACTTTAATATTAATTGTCTTGTGAAATTAATCAATATGGGAAACTTATATGAATGAAAAACCCATATGGAAAACTCTTTAAAGGCTTTTAATGGATTTTTAGAGGGAAAAGAAGGAAGGAAGAAGGAGGGGGGGGGAGTGAGAATCATGGATGTGAGAGAGAAACATTGATCTATTGGCTGCCTCCTGCATATCCCCTCCTGGGGATGGAGCCTGCAACCCAGGCCTGTGCCCTGACCGGCAATAAAACCGGCAACCCCTCGGTACATGGGTGACGCCCAACACAACTGAACACACAGCCTCAAATCATCTGCATTCTACCGAGGTCCATGCCACAAACATGTTATTGGCTTATGCTTGAAGACGCGATGGCTACTGACCTCCGTTTTTGGCCTCTCGTCTCCTGGATAACCCTGTGTAGAGCAATAGAAGTGCTTTCACCACCTTTTCCCGGGAAATGTATGCTCCCTGAATTTAAGACTGGAGGTTTATCTTCAAAGTTCATAACTTTATTTTCTAAAACAAATAAGAGCAGATAAGGGTTACTTGTAATCAGAGACGCTCCTGAACGCGACCGAGGTTACGAAGGCTGCCTTTCCTTCTCTAGCCAAATTAGCCATTTGCTCCCATTCCCATGTTCCTCTATCTGAAAGGGAGGCTGCATATGCGACGCTGTCAGCTTTTCCAGCAACACTCACAAATATTTTCCTTATGCTGCAAACCGAACCCTTGACTCAGGGTTTCACCCAGAAGACATTATTCATTTCGAAACAACACAGCTGCAATTCAGACTTTATGTCTGATACCTTTCCTCCCTGAGTTCGGTTGCAAAAGTAGGCCAGCGTATTGGGAGAAGGACTTTTATACATTCTGTTGAGGGAGAGTCCGTCCGTAAAGCCAACTTCCAAAGACTGAGAGGAGGGGGCTCCCATTGTCAGGAGGGTCATCACAACCTTTGTCACATATATGAAAACAGGATAGATAGACACTATTTTTAGATTTAAAAATACTCCTGACTCAAGTGGTTTATTCATTCTTAAACATCACACCCTTTATATGATGTGTGAACACATAGGTCAATCATCGGATTCATTTTCTTCTGTTTTCTTCACTTCATGGTTGACGGGGAAGGGTCGTGTCTTGTAACATGGATGTTTATGAAATAGTTCGGGAAGCTAAGGGCATCAGTAAAGAGGAGGCGGGGTGGGGAGCTAGAGTGTATGAGAGGTGAGAGAGCTGTGGGCAGACCATGGATCCAGCTGTAGGAAAGGATGCAGTCAGTGGGGAGAGCTTGGCATCCAGAAAGCAGTGGAAACGAGGTGATTCCATTAGAAGTCAGTATCTAAGAGGTTCAGAAAGTAACACTCCATTTTCATGAGACGAATAAAAACACGATAACAAGAACGTCTGTGGAAAATAACATAGAAAGGTCAGACATATGCCTCAAGACGGTCTTTCCTAAACAAACATGACATTAGTCACTTGGATCGAAGAGCAGAGACTAGAAAGATTTCAGCAATGGCAAAGGGGAGGTGGAAAAGCAAGGCAGTGGTGCCCTGCTGGAGAATGTTCTAGACTTTCTAGGTACGATTCTTACCCCAAAGGGAAGGAAAAATGATTCCAGTGAATTGGGGTCCAACACGAGGGTCTGTTCCAACCTCCGTCAATGATGAGAGGGCAATAGCAACGCCGACTTCATGCGGTTCTAGATTTTGCAATTGAACTTTAATTTCCGTCAAAGCTGGTTGCGGTGCCAACATACAAATAGTGGGGGGAAAACACAGGAGAAAAGAAAATTAAACAGAGAAAAACAGCAGGACAATGAAAAGACCTACAAAATCTCTGAGACACTTCCCTTTCTGATAACGATGGCCTAGGTCAGTGGTTCGGCAAACTCATCAGTCCACAGAGCCAAATATCAACAGGACAAGGATTGGAATTTCTTTGGAGAGCCAAATTTTTTTTTAACTTAAACTCTTCTAATGCCACTTCTTCAAAATGGACTTGCCCAGACCGTGGTGTTTTGTGGAAGAGCCACACTCCAGGGGCCAAAGAGCTGTGTGTGGCTCGCGAGCCACGGTTTGCCAACCAGGGGCCTAGGTTATTCATCTGGCTGGAGGCAATTTCTCACTTAGGTAAAAGATTGAAAAATGAAATTTCCTCTAAGAAACACTTAAGAAAACAACAGGCTTGCAAACCGTTACCCATGACACAGTAAAGGCAATGCTAGAAGCCAAGGAGTCGGGCCAGCTTAGAAGCTACTTCTGCCCTGAAGGCACTTGTTGACCTAGAAAATAAGAAACGACACTGCTTCATGATGAAGGGAACAGACTTCAAAACGAGGGCACATGTAAGTGGAGAGTCTGACGGGAGAGACTTGGTGTCTTGAACTGTC
Organism: Lasiurus borealis; assembly: GCA_004026805.1. Classification (NCBI taxonomy): domain Eukaryota; kingdom Metazoa; phylum Chordata; class Mammalia; order Chiroptera; family Vespertilionidae; genus Lasiurus; species Lasiurus borealis. The sequence goes on along the minus strand of PVJN01025174.1, from coordinate 23,469 downwards.
AGGGCTACACACTCCAGATTAAAAGAAGCCAAAAGAGAACCAATCTCTGCATCTCTTCTAATAAAAGGGCAATATGCTAATTAGACCGGGAGACCTTCTGGGAGACCTTCTGGATGTCCTTCTGGACAAAGCCATGGTGGTGGGGCCAAGGCAGAGGCAGTTAGGGATGATCAGGCTGGCGGGAGGGGGCAGGCCAGCAGGCAGAGTTGTTAGGGGCAATCAAGCAGGCAGGCAGGTGAGCAGTTATGAGCCAGCAGTCCAGCATTGTGAGAGGGATGTCACAGATTGGAGAGGGTGCAGGCCGGGCTGAGGGACAATCCCCAATTCCCGTGCATGGGTTTTGTGCACTGGGCCACTAGCATAATTATAATCCAGGGTTCTACCTATTGGTGTTCCAAGAAATTTGCAATTTTGGCATAGTTTACCTTGGACATGGACAGGTAGGATTACTAGTCATTGTCAGAAAAGAATATGAATCATGTCTTAAAAAAAGGGATCTTTTCTTAGGGACAATTTTTTAAGAATATAACCAGTAATAGAAGATAATTACAGTGGTACCTCGAGATACGAGTTTAAATATTTCCGTAACCTTGAGGCGTGAGGAACTATGAGACGCTCGAGTCGAGGTAAACTGGTGGGTCGTGTGCAGCCGGCCGATCCACGCAATGACTCCTATCTCAACTGTTGCTCGTATTTCAAAGCAAAAATCGCTTGCTCGACAGCTCATATCTCAAAAATTTCATGTTAGGGCACTCATATCTCGAGGTACCACTGTAGTCACAAGGAAATGACTGTGAACCAGAAGAAAGGAGAGGAAAAGGAAGCCACTGTGAACACTTCAGATGGTCAAACTATGAGAGGTAGACTAAGAATTATTCTCTTCACTGTGATGAAGAAAAAAGACGATATTTTGGACATTAACCCTTTATCAAATGTATCACTGCCAATATGTTCTCCCATACAGTGGGCTCCCTTTTCATTTTGCTGGTGTTTCTTTTGCTGAGCAGAAGCTTTGTGTTTTGATACTAGAGGCCTGGTGCCCGGATTCATGCACTGGTGGGATCCCTTGGCCTGACCTGTGGGGATCAGGCCAAAACCTACACATATAAGATATTTGATTAATCTCTTCCTGCCCTCTCCCCTTTCCTCTGAGATTCATCAATCTGGTCCATGTTCCCATGCCTGTGCGTTGAGTAGCTCCCCTCTGGTGGTCAGCGCACATCATAGCTACCAGTCGAATGGTCAAACAGCACACACACACACACACACACACACACACACACATATATATATATATATATATATATATATATATATATATATATGGTCCCTCCTTAGTTTCCTTTGCCTTAGAAGATGTATCCATAAACACACTGCTATGAGAGATGTTGGAGATGTGAGATTTTGCTGCCTATGGTTTCTTCAAGGATTTTTATGATTTCACAACTGACATTTAAGCCTTTTATCCATTTTGAGTTTATTCTCGTGTATGGTGTAAGTTGGTGGTCTAGTTTCCTTTTTGTTTTTATATTTTTTGCATCTCCAATTCTCCCAGTACCATTTATTGAAGAGACTGTCCTGACTCCATGGTATGCTCTTGGCTCCTTTGTGTAATACCGAGTGTAATGTCTTGGGTCGATTTCTGCGCTCTCTGTTTCGTGCCATGGATCTATGTGCCCGTTCCTGTGCCGGCACCAGGCTGTTTGATTACGGGGGCTTTGCCGTATAGCTTGGAACCTGGTGTGGGGATTCCCCCGACATTGTTTTTCTTTCTCAAGATCTCTGCCTCTGCCACAGCCTGTCAGGCCACGTGACCGATCCGCTGCCTCTCCATGTGGCCGCTCTGATGCTTCTCAAATGAGGATGTTTCCCTGTTTGACTGTACCAGGCCTCCCTCGAGATGTGCTGGCAAGGACTCTGGGTTGGCATGAATTCCCCGCATAGATCAGTCACTTCTCCACCAACCTCACTCCTTTGGCATTCTCCATTTATCTGACCCGAGGGTCACATTCCAGGCCCATGTCCAGAGAGGGGAGGCCTGGACCTCTGACTCTCTCCCACCTGCAGTCCCTCCACCCCCTCGTCTGTGCCACCTCCGCTTCAGAGATGGGACGTGGCTGGCTCTGCTCCAGGCTTCCCTCTGCTTACCTGAACTGACACCTCCTCAATCTGCTTCCCTGAAGCTAAAGCACTGGGCAGGCACTGCGAGAGGATGATAGCACAGACTGGGGATTATTTGTAAAATATTGCTCGTGTGTCCCAGAGATGGGATGTAAACCGCATCTGGTTGAAAGCTAACCAGTACCTTGCACAGCAGTCTCTTCTTGCCCTCGTTCCTGACACGGTTCCCATCCTCCCTCTAGCCATCCTCCATCTCTTTTAGGGTGACCCCCTTCCTCCTATTAAACACTGGTGTCCCCTGGGGTTTGACCTTGGCTGCCTTCTCGTCCCCATCTCTAATCTCACCAGTTCCCCATCAAATAGCACATGGTGGTTACGGTTTCCGGGAAAGAGGGAGATGGTTCATTTTCCTGTCCCTGCTTTGCTCACACATTTACTCGCAGGTGGTGGGCGCACGATAAATAACGGAGCGTGAAACCCGTGCAGGTTCTGCCATCAATGAAACATTCTTGAGGTCGTTCTACTTCAAGTGTAGGTAGACACTTAAAGGTACACAAAACGCACCCAGCACACATGTTTAGTCATTATAGGGAAGGTTGCTGTTTTTTTCCCAATATGGAGAATTTTCCTGTAATAACCCGGAATTTAGAGGAAAAGTTAAACATCTCATTATAGAATTTTGGGCTTGGCTCATTGTCTTTCAGTCTGTACAGCTGCATGATTCAGAGTCACACACAGAGAGACCACACATGGTTGCAAGTTAGACAGGAAAAACGAACCCGCTTAGTTCATATTGAATCATTTCAACTCAAGGAGGAGGAATAGCAAGCAGCCAAATGTTTAAATTATTTTTTCTGCATTTTCAGAGCTTTTTGAAGCTCAAAACTATTTACACCTTTAATTTTAAACACCACACACACACACACACACACACACACACACACACAGACACACTAAGCAATCTGCAAGGCTTGATTTCAGAGTAATTGCTAACCAGGGGCCAGATTCCCACCATGAAGTGAGTGTTGGAAATTCACTCCTTAGACCCTTTATCTTCTCACTCACAAGGGAATGAATCAATTAGCTAATGATTTAAGAAACTTAAAGTCAAGCCCTAGCCAGTTTGGCTCAGTGAATAGAGTGCTGGTCTACAGACTAAAGGTTCACGGGTTCAATTCCCATCGAGGGCGTTACCTAGGTTGCAGGCTCGATCTCCAGTCCCAGAAGGAGCACATGCAAGAGGCAACCAATCAATGTGTCTTGATGTCTCACACATTGATGTTTCTCTCTCTCTGTCTCTCCCTCTCCCTTCCACTTTCTCTCAACATCCATGGGAAGATGTACTTGGGTAAGGATTAACAAAAAAATAAAACTAAAAACAAAAAATTTTGATTTAATGTCTTTGAAGGTAGGAAGAAATCACATTCTCTAGTGACATGCTAACTAAATAAAAACATTATTAGTGAATTAGTGAAAAGATTGCAACTTGGGGGAATCTTCCCTCTATTCATAAGTTTTTTAAAACATAATTCAGGTTGTTGAAGTTATTTTTCAACTGTGAAATGAAAATTAAAATTTTTCAGTTCCATGTTCTTAGCACAGAAGAGACCCACATGTGGGCACATAGCTGTGGTTTGAGTATTGGTGTATGTACCATATTTTCTGGCGTATAAGATGACTTTTTAACCCAGGAAATCTTCTCAAAAGTCGGGGGTCGTCTTTTTTCGGTGTAGTGTTCCTTGTATGAATATATCACAACTTATCACCTCTTATAGGGTGGGTATATCCCAAACTCTATATTTTAACTGGAAAAGTTGGGGGTTGTCTTATACACCCAGTAGTCTTATACGCCGGAAAATACGGTACCCTTCTTTCAGCTTTAGCCCTCATTAATGCACATGTATGAACAGAATTATACTCTACATACAAAGAGCAAAAAGAAAAATGACTCGAGTAAAATATTTAAAATGCTTGCATATCTTCCTATTGCAAGGTTTCAGCTTGCTATATTATTTTTCAGACCACATTTGATAATGAAGAGAGATGCTTATTAAATATATAGAAACTACCTTAGTAATAAAAGGGAGCTTATTTCTAAATATGGGATTTGATTCGTGATCTAAAATTACACTGATAATTTCCATTTAAAAATTTCTTGAATCAATTGAGATAATTATAAACAGAAAAATGCCACATGTCCATTCATAAGGAAAATACATATCAAGTGAATGAGGCCATTTTCTTAGACATTTACTGTTTCACAAATTAATTTTTCTTTATCAGCAAATAGCATTAAATTGATTTTTAATCAGTATTTATATTCAAACAAAATTTGTACAGTTTTGAAGAATGGAACGTATGTGAATCTGAATTCTTATCTGCATCTTCAGTTGTTGTATGGTAAACATTCTATATAATGCATCAAAACACAGAGTTGGTTTTGCTCAATGGTCCTGGGTTTGATTCCAGTCAAGGGCACATGCCTGTATTTTGGACTTGATCCCTAGTAGGGGGCATGCAGGAGGCAGCTAAACAGTCATTCTCTCTCATTGTTGCTGTTTCTAGCTCTCTCTCCCTCTCCCTTCCTCTCTGAAATCAATAAAAATATATCCTCTATAATAAAAGTCTAATATGCTAAGTGTCCAGTCATCTGATCAGCTGTTCAACCAATCAAAACATAATATGCTAATGATATGCTAAGTCCTCTCAACCACTTGCTATGATGTGCACTGACCACCAGGGGCCAGATGCTCCAACCTGTAGGTTAGCTTGCTGCTGGGGTCCAGCTGATCGGGACTGAATGAGACAAGCTGGACAGACTCTGGAGCCCTCCCTTGGTTCCTCCCCAGCTGGCCAACCTTTCTGGCCCCAATCATGTATTGGAGGGGTCCCTTGCCCTGGTCTGCACCTCTCACAATCCAGGACCCCTCGGGGGATGTCAGAGAGCTGGTTTGGGCTTGATCCCACAGGCCAGGCAGAGGGATCACACTGGTGCATGAATTCGTGCACCAGGCCTCTAATTTAAAACAAACAAACAAACAAACAAACACAGAGTTTATTTCACTGCTAGAACTTCCATGAAATATTTCCAAAATTTTAATTACATTTTTCTCACACCTCAACTCTCTAATGCTGTGACTCCTTTCAAAGACAGCATGCAGATTATATGAGGGCCTCTCCCCACCTCTATTAGACCCTGCCATATTACAGCTCCACATATTTCTTAATTTTGTTATTAAAATATATGTGTGTGTGTATGTAAGTGAGACAAAGAAACCTGGTGAGGTGGAACTCTGGCTTATGTGAGTGTAACCTGCACATTATCAGTGCTGCTGTGATGGCCATAGGGAGGACTCCGTGTGTGTGTGTGTGTGTGTGTGTGTGTGTGTATTTGTGCAAGAGGAGAAGAGAATGTAAGAGACTGCAGCCTGCTATCTCTGGCCCTCCCTGTTTTAAGAAGCAGGAGAGCCTGTGTGTTTTGCCTGGATGTAACCACAGGTTTTCTTTGCTCACTTGCTTGAAGCATTGTCTGCTGGTCTTTTCTCGGGCAGCGTCTGCAAGCTCAGTGAGGCAGGGCCACAGGACTGCAGGGTCAGGGTCCCATTGCTCCCCTCCTGTTGTCCTCTGATTGACCACCCACCCGATGAGGCAGAGGTGGGCTCTCCATTTTCCTCTAACCAGAACCACATGGGGAACACACTTCCCGGGGCCTCTTCCAACCAGGAAATTAAATCCTTCTTGGATCCCATCTCCAACAAGCAACAGATGATCCCTGCTTGTGAGCACATCGACGGTATGAGCACATCTCCAGGGAATGTGGTGCAGCTGACCTACAAAACTGCAGCCTCGCAAGACACAACCACAGAATCACAGATCTTGGAGCTGCAAAGCCATGGAGGCCGATTAAAATCAAGCACTTTGGGAAAAACAAAGATGGCGGCATAGGCGAACACCTAAACTGCTGCCTCGCGCAACAATTTCAAAACTACAGCTAAAGGACAGAGTGGACACCATCCAGAACCACAGGAAAGCTGGCTGAGTGGAAATTTTACAACTAGAAGGAAAGAGAGGGGCTCACAGAGACTCAGAGGAGCTGCAAAAAGCTGAAGTATGGAAACACGCATGTGGAGAGGGCAGGCAGCTGAGTGCCTGACTAGCTTCCTCTAGCGGAAGAGAGACAGAAACTCCCGACTGCACTGAAACCCAGTTCTGGGCGTGACTCATGTGGGGGGAGACTGCACTGTTGGAAAAAGCAAGGAGTGCACAGAAACTCAGGGGAGCCGGGGAAAGCAGAGGTCTGGAGGCCGCGCACATACACGCAGAGAGGGCTGCAGTGATGGCTGAGGGACACTGAGACCCAGGGGCCGCATAGGGCAGGACTGAGGGGAAGCCAAGGCTGTCTGCTCAGCCCTGAGATTCTGCCCCATCCACGCCCAACACAGAGGCATTTGCAATTTTGCAAGTCTCGTCTCATAAGCCTGACTCCAGCACAGAAGTTCTCCTGGCATAGATACCCTTGATCCTCACAACCAATTGGCCTGGAGATCAATTCCCCCCAGTGATACCAACAACAATCAAGAGTAAACTACAATAAGACTGTGCACACAGCCCACAAAGGGGTGCACCAAGATAGTCCACCTCAGGTAACTGGGGAGGTGGAGCTACTGGGCATATAGGACACCTAGCACACAAAGCTACTCTACCAACTCAGGGAAGCAGCAAAAAATGCAGAGACAAACAGATCACAAATGAAAGAAATAGAGGAAAACAAATGACTGCATATAGAGTTCAAAACCACGGTTATAAGGTTTTTCAAGAATTCCTAGAAAAGATGGATAAATTTAGTGGAACCCAAGAGGAGATGGAAAAAGACCAACTAGAAATTAAACATACACTGACTGAAATAAAGAATATTATACAGAGACCTAACAGCAGATTAGAGAAACGAAAGAATCAAGTCAAAGATTTGAAATACAAAGAAAAACTGGAAAAGCAAAAAGAAAAAATAATTGTAAAAAAATGTGAAGATAGTGTAAGGAACCTCTGGGACAACTTTAAGCATACCAGCCTCAGAATTAATAGCAAGAACCTACAACCGAGATTGCTCTACCCAGCAAAGCTATCATTCAGAACTGAAGGTCAGATAAAGAGCTTCACAGATAAGAAAAAGCTAAAGGAGTTCATCACCACAAACCAGGATTATATGAAAGGCTGAAAGGTACTCTTTAAGAAGAAGAAGTAGAAAAAAAAGATAAAGATAAAAATTAGGAACAACAAATACATATCTATCAACAAGTGATTCTAAAAATCAAGTGAATAAAAAATGTGATGAACAGAATAAACTGGTGAACATAATAGAATCAGGGGCATAGAAAGGGAGCGGACTGACAATTCTTAGTGGGAAAAGGGTGAGGGGGGTGCAGGGAGAGACTGGACAAAAATCATTCATCTATGGATGAGGACAATTCGGGGGGAAGTAAGGGCAGAGGGTGGGGTGGGAGCCGGGTGGAGGGCAGCTATGGGGGGAAAAAGTAGGAACAATCATAATAATCTGAACAATAAAGATTTATTGACTGTCCTGCAGCCGTTCCTGAGAGCACCGAGCACTCAGTTCTGCCACCAATGCCCTTCTGTTCCCCTGGAGGGCACGTTCACTGCCTGCAAGCAAGGCCCGTGGCTGGCTTTCCTGATGGTGGCACCTGTGTGCCCCGCCCCGAGCTGAGGACAGGCTAGGTTACCATTTGCTAAAGGAACGCAGTGTGCTCACGGGCCAGCTGCTTCCTGCTGCTTCTTCTGTGGGTCCCGGTCACCAGCTCTGCTAGTGGAACTACACAGGTTCGGACTCACTCACGATGCTGCCCCCTCTGCCAGCCGGACTCTGCCACGTGCCTACAAGTGCCTGTGAGACTCAGTCATCTTTTGCCAAAGTGCACTGGGAAAACAGCATTACACCTTTTTTCTTTTCTTTTTACATTAAAAAATATTTTTGCCGAGACCGGTTTGGCTCAGTGGATAGAGCGTCAGCTTGCGGATTGAAAGGTCCCAGGTTCGATTCCGGTTGTGGGCATGTACCTTGCTTGTGGGCACATCTCCACTGTGGGACGTGCAGGAGGCGGCTGATCGATGTCTCTCTCCCATCCATGTTTCTGACTTTCTATCTCTCTCCCTTCCTCTCTGTAAAAAATCAATAAAATATATATATATAAAAAGGTGGAGGTTGCAATGAAAAAAAATATATGTATACATTATATGTACATATATATGTACATATATATGTATGTATATATGTATGTATACATATATTTTGTATATATGTATACATATATTTTTTTTCATTGATCTCAGAGAGGAAGGGAGATAGAAACATCAGTGATGAGACAGAATCATTGATCGGCTGCCTCCTGCAAGCCCCTTCCTGGGGATCGAGCCTGCAACCCAAGGCACGTGCCCTTGACCGGAATCAATCCTAGGACCCTCAGTCCACAGGCCGACCACTCTACCCACTGAGCCACACTGGCCGGGGCAACCACAGGTCCTCATTTATGGTGTCATTGAACCCTGCTGGGCACAGGGCAGACTCATCACGGACCGAGGGATGCAGACTTCGCTTCTGGTGTGGAGCTGGTCTGGCCCCACACTTCTACCCCAAAACGAACAGTCAGGCGCCTGTGTTTGAAAACAGCAGCTCTCGCTGGGAGCAGAGTCAACGCATGCAGCTGGGGGACAGATGTGCCTCTGTCAGGCTCAGCGGGGAGCCAGGGGCCTGCTGGCATGGCAGCCCCCTGATTTCACGTGGAAAGATTTTCATACGTTAGCTTCATGCATTCCATCCAGATTCTAGATGCTAGGGCACACCCACACTCCCCATGGGTGACATGTGTGCGTGTGTATGTGTGTGTGTGTGTACGTGTGTCTCTGTGTGTGACACGTGTGTGTACGTGTGTGTATATGTACGTGTGTGTGTATGTACGTGTGTGTGCATGTGTGTGTGTGTGTGTGTGTGGGTCCTTGACACATTTTTCCTGCCGTTCACATGAGTCTGAATTTGGGGGTCGTACCTCCCGCAGGTTAAAATTCCAGGTAGATCTGTGCTCAGGACCGAAGGGAGAAGCTCACTCACCACATCCTTATAACTTTTTATTAAATTGATGTAATGTTTGCGCAGACACATCCTAAAGTTAAGTGGAAACTTTATTTAAACGAGTCTGCTTTTAGAGTCTGGCTTTCTCTCCCAAAGAAATGTTAATATCTGGTTGTTTTAACATGCATATAAAGGATATGCGTTGAGTTAAGTAGGCTGAGTATCATTCTAGTACTATGATGGCGTGATATGGAATACTTTTATACAGCAACAGCCATTCACACACTCTGATGGGGGGTCCAGGGGTGGGGGTGATGGGGTGAACCTGACAGTGTGTTCCCATTTTAAGGAAGGCAGACGCCATTGTGATCCTGCCCACGTGGGGCAGGTCCTGCTAGACCTGTGGTTCTCAACCTTCCTCAGGCCGCGACCCTTGCATACAGCTCCTCAGGTGGTGGTGACCCCCAACCATGACATGTTGCTGCTGTGATGCATCGTGATGTAAATATCTGCATTTCCCGATGGTCTTAGGCGACCCCTGTGAAAGGGTCGTTCAACCCCCAAAGGGGTCGCGACCCACAGGTTGAGAACCACTGTACTAGACCTTCTGATTTTTTTTTTTATAGAGAAGTCAAAAATTTAGATGCTACGTGAGATATCCCAAAGACAAAATAATCTCATAAAACGCTGTAAAATCCTTCCTACAAACCTGTGGATTTTGCAGAGTCTAATGCCCTCTTCACACTTTCTGGCCCAGTGAGAGTGTTGTGCATCGAACATGCACGGGTTCTGGAGAGAAACAGACCAGAGTTTGAACTCGGACGCAGTTTCTTTTCCTTTTTCTTTTTTTTAAAATATATTTTATTGATTTTTTTTTTTTTACAGAGGGGAAGGGAGAAGGATAGAGAGCTAGAAACATTGATGAGAGAGAAACATCGATCAGCTGCCCCCTGCCCTGGGGATGTGCACGCCACCCAAGGTACAGGCCCTTGACTGGAATTGAACCTAGGACCCTTCAGTCCGCTGGCCGACGCTCTATCCACTGACCCACACTGGTTTCAGCACAGACGCAGTTTCTGATACAGTTTTTTTGTGTGACCAATCTGCAAGCCCTATGGAACCTGGTGCCCTCACTTTGGAAATGAAGATGCTGTCGTGTTTATTAACATCTGTAACATCTATAACCATGAAAGCGTAATATGCACATCGGACCACCTGGGGCTGGATGTGACCTTCCGGGGAAAGGCCTGCGCTTGCACGGATTCCGTGCACTGGCCTCTAGGAAGAGACAGTGAGCGAGCGGGAGTTTTTATTGCCATGACTCACGGCAACTGCACTTTCCTCTCCTTCCCAGGCCCCAGCCTTTGATTACTTGCCCCCACGCTTCCTCCAATGACCATAAAGCAAGGCGACCGCAGAGTCGCAATAGCTCGGTTTTACCCCGTGCGTCCAGGCAAACATTGGCTGCGCTTTCCGAAGGCAAAGTCAGCTTTAATGTGGAAGCTGAGACAGGGAGGGATGGTGGCCTGGAGGGACATTTTTAAGCACTTTGGTGCCGGAAACCAATCATCGTCTCACTTATAGAAAGTGGACGAGGAACCCGGAAGGCTGGTCAACCTTGAAGCTCTGAAAGGTCAAAGCCAGTCACTCCCTCTCTCATGGAGACAATGAACTTCCCCATCCAATCATTATGTCCATCCTGACCAATAAAGATCATCTACTTGTGACTGGAATGGCCTGCTTCAGGGCAAAGGGTGTCTCCCAAACCTGAATAAAAGGGATGGCCAGGCCAAAGGAAGGTGGCAGTCCTTTCCACCAGAGGAAGGCTCCCGCCTGGCCCCCCAATATCGCCAAATGAATGTTTTCTGGTCTCTCATTTCGTTTGCGTGCAGCCTCCTCCAGAACCCGAACCCTGAACCGGGGAACCCTCAACCACACGGGGCGTGGAAAGGGGCTCCCACACTTTAGGTAGGTTATCGGGAGGATGGGGAGCAGACGCCCTTCACTGTCACCGCGGAGTGACCTTGAGGAGTGAGCACGCGGTGGCTCTAAGGAGGAAGGTGAACGGGAGAGCAGGAGAGAGCCGGAGCTAGGAAGTGTGAGGACCAGCTGGGATGGCCCGGGGCACGCGAATTCAGTCCCCCAAGCTTTCCAGAGGGACTAGTGCGAGCCGGGTGGAGGGGAGCTGTGGAGGGAAAAAAAAGAGAAACAAATGTAATCATCTGAATAATAAAGATTTAATTTTTAAAAATTAAGAAAAAAATAAATAAAAATAAAACAGTGTGTCAGTTCCTGACGCTTAATGTAGAAAGATGAGCGTAGGTAGAGCTGAACTTTGGGAGCATGACCCTCTTCCAGTTTCTGCAGAAAACGGATGTGAAGAATAAACGGATGCCTCATCTCCCGGCCCCCATGAGCCACGGTGTCACGTGTTGGCACAGACACAGTTTTTGGTGAAGACACAGTCCACTGCAGTGTTGGGTGGGTGTGGGGTGGTGTTTCCTGGGTGTGGGTGTTGGTGTGTCTGTTTCTCATTATCAGTAACACCAGGCGCCGGGGCACGGAGTTCTTCCCCGGGCAGGATCCCTGGGCCCGGCCGGTGAACAGGGCCGATCGGGGCTTTCCTTCGTTCCGCATCGCCCCCTGGTGGACAGCCCACACATCACAGCCAGCGAGCGAACTCCGGGCCTCCCGGTCGAACTCCCAAAGGGACACTTTGTGATTTAGCCTCCGGTATACATAGATGTAGGACCCAGCATTGGATTGAGGATAAGTTGGTTCTGCAGTCTTTATTGCTTTCTAAGGAGGTTTGATCGACACTAAAATAACTGGCAAGGTCTCCGTAGGAAGAGGCATGTACACCTGGGATTGCATTTTTTTAAAAATTATCCTGTTCGGCCTTCCCGCAGCTGTTCGTATAGCCACGTCCGCAGGAAATGCACATCCTGGCTCTTTTTCTGCGGGTCAGCTCCGTGCTCTCTCGGCGCCTGGTCTCCACGGGCCTCTCAGCCTCACTCACCACGCCCGGGCCGCGTCTCATCCGAAAGGAATTCGCATTTTCAACAAGACGGTCGGGGAGGGGGGCCTTCTGGCAGCTCAGAGGCATCTCCGGGGTGATCTGGGGAAGAGCTTCTCCCTGATAAGCAGAGAGCGAGGCCAGAGAGTGTCTGTGCGCGCTCTCCCGCCACGTCACTGAGGACACGGCCAGGGATGGGGAGAGAGGGCTCATCGAGGGCCCAGGGCTGTTGCTTTCCCTTTTGAGAGGATAAAGGAGTGTTGTGTTTTCTCGTTGCACGGGGTCATTAGAAAGCTGGCTTCCCCCCTAAGAGCTGTGAGTTGTCTCTTTTCCACAAATGTCTTCCCTTTCCCTTCAGAATGCACATCAGGTTGAGGTGAGAGAGGAAAACAGCGAGGAATGAGCGTTTCATAATGTAAGTCGACAGTTTGAAAAATGAATATATGGTCAGAATGGCTGGCCCTGATCTGCATTCACTTCGCTTCACGACAGTAAGTCACGTTGCAGTTATAAGGAACGCGTCTCAGTGGTCAGGTAACTCACACATTTTCCCGACGAGCTCTGCACCTAGCAAACCACTGTCTATGGCCTGGGACCAATTCCTTAACCGCTGTTTCCCTCGATTTGCTTTTCTGTAAAATGGGAGTCACAGCTGCAGCGAACTCACAGGGTTTGGTTTGGTTTTATTAAGCCTTACATGCAAAGAACATACTCAATGCTACTCAACTGTGTTATTATTATTAATTATTATTAACACCCTCATTATCATATTCCTAGCCACTGAGCTGTAATGAACATGGGCTCCTTAGACACGGTTTGCAATTATTTTCACTTGGAATTACTGATGCTCTGAGAATGGGTCGCGCCCTGTGTATTTGGGATCTGCACCACATTGGGGATACAGGGGGGTACCCCAGCCGTTGTTCTAGAGCAGTGGTTCTCAACCTTCCTAAGGCCGCGACCCTTGCATGCAGTTCCTCATGTGGTGGTGACCCCCAACCATGAAATGTTGCTGCTGTGATGCATCGTGATGTCAATATCTGCATTTTCCGATGGTCTTAGGCGACCCTTGGCATGGATGGGTCAGTGTTCAACCATGAGAAGTGGGGAGTCTCTCCCCCGGAAAGAGTAAATAACTCCATCATGTGGAGTCAGGATGGTCCCAACGGGTGCGACAAAGAGCACCAGGGCTGGGAGCTGGGCTCTGGCACGCGAAGAATAAAGAGGTGCAGAGGGTCAGAATGGCCCTGGCCAGTTTGGCTCAGTGGATAGAGCACCAGCCTGTGGACCGAAGGGTCCCTGGTCAAGGGCACAGGCCCGGGTGGCAGGCTGGATCCCCAGTGTAGGGCATGCAGGAGGCGGCCAATCAATGCGTCTCTCTCTCTTCATTGACGTTTCTGGTTCTCTCTCTCCCTCTCCCTTCCTCTCTGACATCAATAAAAAAAATATATATTTTAAAAAAGGACAGAATTGGTATCCCAGGGAAGAAAAATAGGGAAACGGAGATGATGAAGCCATAAAAAAAACCAAACCCAGATGCTAGTCTGACGGAGCTGAACAACAGGAAGTCAGAATCCTAGAAAGGTGTTTCCTTTCATAGAAGCGCAGCGGGAGTTGCACCGGGGAAGCTGGTCCCTGGCCCAGCGTGAAACTGTGCCGCCTGCCTTCCGTCTGCCCGGAGCGGCCGGGAGCGCGGGTGGCTGAGCTGGGCCAGGTGGAGGGACAACGGTGGCTGGATCCACTACTTCCTGCCGGGGAGGGGAGGAACCCTCGTAGCAGACATGCCACTTGGTTTCTTCCATTTTTAAAAAATGTCTTTATTGATTCAGGTGTGACATGTGTGTCCTTATTCCCCCATTACCCTCCACCCCTTCACTCAGCCCTCACCCCCCGGTGTGTGTGTCCATGGGTTAGGCCCATAGGCGTGCATACAAGTCCTGTGGTTGATCTCTCCCCTCACAATGTGATTTATTGTCATAAAGCGAATGCGGATCACGGCCAGCCATTCTGACCGTATATTCATTTTTCAAACTGTCGACTTACATTATGAACCGCTCATTCCTCGCTGTTTTCCTCTCTCACCTCAACTTGATGTGCATTCCGAAGGGAAAGGGAAGACATTTGTGGAAAAGAGACAACCCACAGCTCTTAAGGGGGAAGCCAGCTTTCTAATGGCCCCGTTCAACGAGAAAACACGACACCCCTTTATCCTCTCAAACGAGAAAGCAACAGCCCTGGGCCCTCCGTGAACCCTCCCCTGCCTGCCCTCTGCGGTTTGACCTGGGGAAGTGTGTGCCCAGAAAAAAAGACATACTGGGTAGGAGGTGGGGGGGGGTGAAGAAAGGAGGCAGGACCCCTGGGAGCCACCCTCCCCTGCGGTGTCCCACCAGCATTCAGCTCGGGCCCCGCATCTTGGGAGCAGGACAGCCTGACACCGTGTGGGCGCGGTGCCTGGGCTGTCAGAGGCGCGGGTGTCGGTGGAATTACGATGCTTTGAGCTCAGAAGTCCTGCAACCGCCCCTCCGTCCGGGGAGAGGCACCTCAAGGAGCAGGCCTTCGAGAGGGCATGCAGGGGGGGAAAGGCACAGTGGAGCCCACACCGGTGTGGCTCAGTGGATAGAGCGTCGGCCTGCGGACTGAAGGGTCCCAGGTTCCATTCCGGTCAAGGGCATGGACCTTGGTGGCGGGCCCATCCCCAGTGGGGGGCGTGTAGGAGGCGGCTGATAGATGTCTCTCTCTCATCGATGTTTCTGACTCTCTATCCCTCTCCCTTCCTCTGTAAAACAGTGGTTTTCAACCTGTGGGTCGTGACTGCTTTGGGGCTTGAACGGCCCTTTCACAGGGGTCGCCTAAGACCAGTGGAAAACACCTATTTCCCATGGTCTTAGGAACCCACACACCGCTCCTCGGTGTAGCAAAGTGTAGCCATGTCGTTTACTGTTGTCCTAGGGAGACTGTTGCCCATGCTACACCACGATTCAAGACAACATTTCATTTATTTATAATTAGAAATATTTCACAATATATAATTACATATTGTTTTTGTGATTAATCCCTATGCTTTAATTATATTCAATTCGTAACAAGGAAAATACATCCTGCCTGTCAGATATTTACATTACAGTTCATGACAGCAGCAAGATGACAGTGATGAAGTAGCAATGAAAATAATTTTATGGTTGGGGGTCACCACAACGTGAGCGACTGTATTAAAGGGTCGCAGCATTAGAAAGGTTGAGAACCACTGCTGTGAAAAATCAATAAAATATATTTTTTAAAAAAGGCACAGTGGAGGGTGAGCAGATAGGTGAAAATTACATTTTACTTTCATAGTTTAAAATACACCCAACACTTCTTAAAGCCGGCATGTGATCATGGTCTTCCTTCAGCGTTCCCATGTGTCTGTTCTAATAAGAGAGATATGTGCAGGCCAGAGCAGGGGGGTTGGGGAACCCTCTCTTCTCCTTCCTCCTCCCCCCACCCTGGGGCCATCTGCTTGCTGGAAGCATCGCCCCTGGCTCCTCTCCGCGGTCACATTCCGGAGGCTCTGCCGCTGGGCTGTGGACACCATATGTTTGGCTCCCGCCCCGAAGGGTCTGCCACGTGTGCACTCTGATAGCGCAAGCACCGCGGTGCATGGAGCAAAGATAACTGACCACTGACGCCCGGGTCCAGGGCCTGGGTTTTACCCCTCAGCGGGCAGACGATGGGGAGTCTGGTTATCTGTTCGTCAACCATCGCTTGATATTGATATTGTGCTCAAAGCACCCTTTCCACACACACCCATGCCAAGCAAATCACAGCCACACTTGGGATCAGCAAACCGACCTGGTGTTGTTTAGGGTGTTGGGGAGAAAAAATAATGAAAGGTCAGAAGTTCTTTGGTTTGGTTTTGTCTTAAAATACGTTGATATCAACTTCAGAAAGAGAGGAAGGGGGAGGGAGAGAGCGATAGAAACATCAGTGATGACAGAGCATCGTGGGTTGGCTACTTCCTGCCAGCCTCTTGCTGGGGATGGAGCCAACCACCCAGCCACGTGCCCAGACCAGGAACTGCACCGGCGATCTCTTGGTGCATGAATCGACGTGCAACTACTGAGCCACACTGGCCAGGCAAGGTCAAAGTTTTAGTGTTACCTAGAATGGAAAGGTTGCATGAATTTAATAAAAAAAATATATAACTAACAAACAAATAAAAAGAATTAAAAGGAAAAAGATGGCATGATACTGTTGGGGCCTTGAAGCTTCTGGAATCATGTCTTTAGAGAGGAGGTGGGTAAGAATTCTGCTTTGGGAGTGTCCAACATGAAATCTTTTCCTGATTGAGAAGTTAGGGGAGAGTTTGGGTTTAGTATGTTTCCTCTAAATCAGCGGTTCTCAACCTGTGGGTCGCGACCCCTTTGGAGGTCCATTGACCCCATCACAGGGGTCACCTAAGACCATCAGAAAACACAGATATTTACATTATAATTCACAATAGTAGCAAAATTACAGTTAGGAAGTAGCAACAAAAATAATTTTATGGTTGGGGGTCACCACCACATGGGGAACTGTATTAAAGGGTCGCGGCCTTAGGAAGATTGAGAACCACTGCTCTAAATCAAAGGAACTCTGTTATTCCAATGGCTCTCTGGTGCCCAAGAGAAGGCTCCAAGGTCCGGCTGTCTTTGACTTTGACTTCTTTTGGGGTCACGGGCTAATGTTGGGGTAGTTGTGACTGCCTCCATGTACGTGAGGAACTGGAAAGGACGAGAGATTCTTACTCGTGTGCCTCCCAGGTCTGAGAAGACATGGCTGTTCATCATCTCTTTAACATGCTAAAGAGAGAATGGAAAACACGCTCTGTCCTTGATCTCTTCAGCTGAGTAGGATCTGCCTGGATCTTGACTGCTGAATCCAGAGATAAGCAACCGAGTCAGACAGGCCATGCGGTGGTTGAGTTGACGGGCCCTGAAGACACAGACCCCCTGGCTGAGGGCTGGACACTGTGGTTGCCGCCCAGCTGGCCCGTGGCCCATCCACGGGGTCAAAGGCACCATCCACACCCTCTGCAGCCTCTGACGTGGAAACCGGCTTCAGAAGCCTGGGAGAGGTGAGGCCTCGTGTAGTCCTCAGAAACTCCGAGTGAAAACTTCCTTCCTCTGCGGCTTCCTCGCCAGTGAATGGGCAGGACAGTGGCTGGACTCGTTCACCGGGGATCGTCTGCCCCAGATACGCTGGCTTCACCAGAGTGGTGGGTCCATTTGGCAGTCCTGGGAAAATATGTGGGAGCGGCTGCTGAGTGCTGGGTATTCCCCTAGACCAGTGGTTCTCAACCTTCCTCAGGCCGAGACCTTTGCATACAGCTCCTCATGGGGTGGTGACCCCCAACCATGAAATGTTGCTACTGTGATGCATCATGATGTAAATACAGTGGTACCTCGAGATACGAGTTTAATTCATTCCGTCACCTTGAGGCATGGGAAACTATGAGTCAGTCGCTCGAGTCGCGGTAAACTGGTGGGTCGTGTGCAACCGGCCGATCCGCGCGATGACTCCTATCTCAAATGTTGCTCGTATTTCAAAGCAAAAATCGCTCGCTCGACGGCTCATATCTCAAAAATCTCGTATGTTAGGGCACTTACATCTCGAGGCGCCACTGTATTATAAAATACCCAGTAGCGGAACAGACCTGTGCCTGATGAATCAGAGCAGCCTGGCCGAGCTTTGTGTTTGCCGCCAGGGAGAGGTCTGAGCTCACGGAAACTGAGGTTCACATAGCTGTGTGGCTGCTGAGGCCGACGTGGGGCTGGAAGCATTTCTCCGCGGGCCCGGCTGAGTCTCACTAACCGATGTCTCCACGGGCTCCGGAGGCCTCACCTCGCCTTGAGGGAGAGAGGAGTCCTGCCCCGAGTGTTTCTGGGATGTTCCTCCTTTCTCCTGGCTCCACCGGCACCTCCAGCACCATCCCTGACCCACAGGGAGGCCCCCAAAGCTGCATTGACCGTGCGGGGAGAGCGTGTGAAGTCTGGCCTAGTGGTACATGCGTGATGTGAACGTCATTGAGAGACATTGGCGTGTCCCATTCACAGGGACTTGGCCGGGTTAGGAAATCTGTAGGTAGAACAACTGAACCCCAGTATTTTCTTGCCACACAGGCCATGGGGGGTGCAGGGTGCCCCGCTGTCCTCCAGGCTGAGCCGGGGGCTGCCACTCCTCTGGCCTGGCTGCTGGCGCCTGGTCAGACAGGTCTGGCGGCTCCGTGGAGGCAGCTCTGAGGACGGTGACAGGTCAGGGTGACCCAGGGGGTGAGCCAGCCCCTGGGAATCCAGGAACCTCCCATCAGCTCTCCGTCTCCTTCCGTCCCCACGCCCAACGCGGGGAGCAGAAGATCTGAGACGCTCAGAAGGAGCCACCCGGGGAAAGACCAGCTGGGTGTGCTGGTTGGCAGCCTCGGGGCGTGGGGTGCAGAGGCCAGCGTGGGAGGGTGGGGAGCACAGGGTGGTGGAGGGAGAGCTGGGCGAGGTGCTGACCAGCACGGGGAGCCAGATGGAAGGTCGTGGGGAAAGAGCTGCAAGTGCCTTCGGGGCGACTGATCTGCCGCCAGGAGCTTTCAGCAGCGGCCGGTGCCCTGGCCGACACCGGAGGGAGGGACAGCCCGCTGCTCGCCTCCGACGCAGGGAGCGCAGACACTCCTGGTTTCTGGGGAGACGCTCCCCCCACTGCTCACCCATCTCTCTCTCTACGTCTACGACCACCTAAAGCAGGAGCTCTGATGGGCTTCGTAAACCACTTCCATCCAAACAGGCAGTATTGCCCTTCGTTTCCAACGCGGTAAATATTCCCTACGGGTGGCAATATTAGATACGTTCTAGAAGTTTCCAGATTCAACAGAAAGTCAATTCAATATAAGCCATGGAACGGAGTCGGGGACAGGGAAACCATCTTAGAAAGTCAGTCCCGGTAATTTTGCAAAGTGGGGCAGTGGTGAGAATAATGCCTTCCCTTAGATGTTCCAGAACCTTCCCACCCACCTCCTTTGTTCACAACCTCAGGGAGGGGAATGGAACAAGAGCTATCATCCAGCCAAAACTGGTGTGGCTCAGTGGACAGAGTGTCGGCCTGCGGACTGAAAGGTCCCAGGTTCTATTCTGGTCAAGGGCAGGTACCTTAGTTGTGGGCACATCCCCAGTGGGGGGCGTGCAGGAGGCGGCTGATCAATGTTTCTCTCTCATCAATGTTTCTGACTCTCTATCCCTCTCCCTTCCTCTCTGTAAAAAAAACAATAAAATATTTTTTTAAAAAAGAGCTATCATCCACATTGTACAAACGAGGACACTGAGGCTCAGAGAGACCGGGACGGCCAAGGAAATCCTAAGGCCTAACACCGGGACTAGAGGCCACACTTCCCAATTCCATGTTTTTCATCTCCCCGTTACTCAGTGCCACCTCCCTCCCCATCACCCAGGGTCGCCTTTAATTTGAAAGAAAAGGGGGAAGAGAAGGATTAGGGAAACAGCTTTAATATTGTAAGAATTAAAAATAAAAGCAAAAAGGAGCCGAGACCGGTTTAGCTCAGTGGATAGAGCGTCAGCCTGCGGACTGAAAGGTCCCAGGTTCGATTCGGGTCGGGGGCATGTACCTTGCTTGCGGGCACATCTCCAGTGTGGGGCGTGCAGGAGGCGGCTGATTGCTGTCTCTCTCTCATCGATGTTTCTGACTTTCTATCCCTCTCCCTTCCTCTCTGTGAAAAAAATCAATGAAATATATAAAAAAATAAAAATTAAATATAAAAGCAAAAACGAGTGAGGGCCTTATACAGTGGGGTCGTGCTTGGCTCCCCAATATGCACGTAGTGGAGGTGGAGTGAAGAGACCTGGTGAAGACGGGTGCCATCAACCCTCATCCACGCCCAGCATGGAGCCCCAGAGACTAAAATAATTCCTCTCCGGCTAAAAATGGCCGCAGCATATAGTCTGCCGCCCAGAGACATTGCTAATAGCCGCCTCCCACGCCCCAATCATAAAAACAGCTCCCACCTCTCCTCTTAGCTTCCAAACGGGAGGTCGGGGACACGTGCTTTCCCGGTCACTGGCCTGTGCAGTTGACTTTTCTGGGGACTAACGGGCCTTCGGCCATCAGTGGAGTCAACGCGTGTGACTTCTTCCTGCTGGTATTTTCAAGAAAGACCGGACAGCAATCAGCTCACTAACATAGGACAGAGTCATTTTTAAAAAAATATATTTTATTGATTTTTTACAGAGAGGAAGGGAGAGAGATAGAAAGCCAGAAACATCGATGAGAGAGAGACATCCAGCAGCCTCCTCCTGCACGCCCCCTACTGGGGATGTGCCCACAACCGAGGTACATGCCCTTGACCGGAATGTCCAACTTCCAAAATGAACAACTTCCATTTTTTTTCTACAAAAGGAAAAGAAAGCGAGAGTGTACTGACACAGCTATCTATGTGTCATGCAGTGTCTGAGACGCGGAGAGGAAGAGGGCTGGGTGGTACGGCACCATAAGTGCTGGAACGGAAAGAACCGTATTCTAAACCATGGCCTGTGGAACTGTAGCTTTTGAATGGAAAAACGTGCTATGGAAAATGCATAATATCAAGGGGTACAGGTGGACAAGTGGTCACAAGGAGCACATGTCCCTGGGACTACCAACAGGGTCGAGATGGAAAACCCCACCAGCATTTCAGAACTGCCTCCTGGCACCCTACCCTTCTGCCCCGATCCTCTCTCTCCACAGGGACCGCTACCCCGCCTCCTAACACCAAGAACTCCATGGGCCTCTTTTTGAACTTGACTTCAGAAGAGTCACCCAGTTTGCAGGGTTTGGTGTCAGGTCATTCCCTCTGGTGCTTGAAGGGAGATTCATCCTGTTGTTGCCTGTAGCTGTTTGCTGGCTTTCTGTGCTAACCGTGCCCCCTGTAGCAGGGAGCCATACTTTGGTTATGAACTACTTCCTACCAGGGAGGAATGTTTAGCTGATGTCCTCGTTTGGCCATTATGAATAATTATGTGAAAAGTCCTTATACTTCAACAATTCGGGGGCTGACTGGCATGGCTCAGTGGTTGAGTGTTGACCTGTGAACCAGGAGGTCACAGTTGGATTCCCGGTCAGGGCACAGGCCTGAGTTTCAGGCTTGGTCCCCAGTGGAGGCAGCCGATCAATGATTCTCTCTCCTCGTGGATGTTTCTGTCTCTCTCTCCCTCTCCCTTCCTCTCTGAATTCAATGAAAATATATTTTAAAGATACCTTTTATTAAAAGAAATTGGGGTGGGGGTGCATGTCGCTGCTTGGTACATTCACAGACGAGAAAGTCGTTCAGAACAGCAGAGGCCGAGGCTTCCCAATCATTGTGTCCGTGTGTTCCAGTTGGCTCCTCTTGTCCTCGCCCCCTAAAACAATCATCTCAGCATTTTTACCCTTGAATTTGCATTTCCCTGGTGACTCTGTGAAGAAATTTTTCACATACTTACAGCTACTTGGAAATTCTTTCTTAAGGTTGTTCTCCTTTTTATTAAATTCAGCTTCTCTCTGCTTCCTTTTTCTTTGTTTTCTCTTGAGACTCCTTTGACCCACGGGTTATTTAGAAGTATGTGGTTTCATTTCTGAAATTTTGGGGTGTCTAGTTTTATAACCGGACAACCCAGGGGTCCAGGCTGCCTGTCACTACTTGAGCCATGTAAGCAGAGACAGGGTTGAATCATATGAGCATTTATTCCAGTACCACATGGGAGAGCAGCAGGTCATCCACAGAAATCTGCTCTCACCCCCTCCACACCCCTCCATCTCCCCCTAGCCCCCACCATCAGCCAGCTGCTTAGATTGGGTAGAAGAACAAAGATTGGGTAGAAGTGGGGAATTACAGGTATGAGAAAGTGGGCAAGGTATAATGGTTACAGGTTACAAGTCATGTGGGCTGGTGTGGGGGAAGGGTGTCACAGAGGGTGGGTGCCTCTGGGCACCCAGGACAAGATTACAGGCAAGAGGGGCTGGGGGTTATAAAGAGCAGCTGCCTCTGGACTATATCATCTCAGCCTTGAGGTTGTCAATCTTTCCATTATGACGGGCAGTTCTTGGAAGGAGAATGGACTACATTCTGATGTGAATTCCCATGTCCCATGTCCCAGGGCATACAATGCCCAGCCAGGTTAGAAGGTGCTGCTTTCCCTAGTCAGAACAGAACCATCATGTTAACAGAGCATGATTAATATATATATATATAATTTATGGCTAATATGTTAAGTGTCTGTCTGGGTAATGATATCGCATAGAAATACCTGGCTTCCTCTTTCTAGCGACTAGCCTTCTGAGAGTTTCTTCAGCCCGGGAACATGACTTGCTTTATAGCCAGGTGGAAACATTTTACACTGTAACCAAATGACTGTGACGCATTTTCTCATGCCTCATCTCATTTGATGATCACAGAAGTCCTGGAGTAGGTAGACAGGACACTCAGTGGAATCTTATTTTCTTTTCATTGGCCAGAAAACAGAGATTTAGAAAATTTAGAAACTTGACCCGACTGAAAAGAAGTAAGAAATGGTGAAAATAATTTCAGGTTTTCTCACTGCACAGAATAGAGTCAAACACTGCTGCAGTTAAATATTTCACCCTTCATTCTCCCTGCGTGACCTATAATAATAATAATCTGCTTTGTGTTGATATTTACTGCTGTGTCGCTGACAATTACCTGAAAGAAAAGTTGAGGTGCTTCACTGGGTTGGGAAAAGTTTAGCTAAATCAGAAAGCAGGTCCAATTAAGCCAGTTTATTCCATATCTATAAAAGGCTAGGCTGACTCTCACATGCACGATACATATAAAGCTGGCGCCAATGGCATGAGTGTGTTTCCATCTATCATTGTTGATCATAAATTTGGTTGACACTTCTTTTATAGAGGAAGGGCAAATAGTGATATTAAAATATTTCTTCTAATTAATTTCCTTTCAACCTGCATGAATTCATGCACCAGGCCATTAGTTCCTTATAATTGTAGCTGATCCCCAATATTCTATTTTTGGCCTCACAGTTCTAGAGGTACAGGAAGGGCCCTTGGAGCTTGGGAGTGGGGAAGCTAATGGTAACTTCCTGGGATGATGGGTGGGGAGGGGAGGGAAAGGCATGAGTGGGCTCCCAGGAGGAAGAGCCACTGGGTCCTGTCCTGAGGGTTTAAGGGCGGAGGTGGCAGGGGAGATCTCAATGACAGCCAGCACTGTCCAGCTGTGCCTTTCAGGGTGTGGGCTCCACTGATTGGC